>LGRX02014022.1:0-17823 GCA_001247695.2 Cymbomonas tetramitiformis
GCTCCACGGGCATGACTGCGGCACATTGCTCCACGGACATGACTGCGGCACATTGCTCCACGGACATGACTGTAGCACATTGCTCCACGAAGCCTCCGGGTTCCTCTAACAATTTCAATATTTTATAACGATTTACAATATAAAACAAACATTATGTTGCCAGCCAGCAGATATGAACAACTCGCTATAATGAACATATCTACCGGTTGGATTAGCGAAATGATGTTTGTAAGTGTTCCATAACTCCCACTTCAAGCCCCAGCAGCAGCAGGAGGAGGAGGACGGAAGATGCGTAAGAGAACGCATTAATGGGCGCGATGGCGGGCAGCCAGGCACTTTACCTGAGGCCAAGCACCAAGTTCTCCGTGCACGGCGTTCACGTTCCCCCTACCAGGATCACGGAGCAGTTGACGCAGCGCCGCTGGTGAGCTTCTCGGCCCTCTTCCCACTTGCGAGCGCACAGGAGGCATCCGAGGGAGGGCGGAGCGTCGAGATATCATCGGAGGGCGGCAATGATCAAGCCTTCGAACGGGAAGAAGGCGTTGAGCAATTGGAGTGAAGAAGACAGGCCCTCGTGTTCACTCTGCACGGAGCACAGACAAGGGCTCCTGGAAATTCCAGCACTCGACGCGGCTGCGCACCTCGATGCGGCAGCACGCCCGCAGAGGACAGTGCAAGGCGGTGTGACTAGGGCCCACAAGACCAAGTACTAGGAGCTCAGCGAAACAGACTTGCATCGCTCCACCAAATCGAGGCTATAGTCAGCTCGTCACAGTGTGTGCCCTCCCGCTCCACGCTTGCATGCGCCCAAGCGTATCGACAAGCTCCTTCACGACGGGCACCAACATGTGCGCAATACATACACTGTCATCCACGCTCCCTGCCGCTGCCGTGCGCAGTGCATACACTGTCATCCACGCTCCCTGCCGCTGTCATGCGCAGTACATACACTGTCATCCACGCTCCCTACCGCTGCCGTGCGCAGTACATACACTGTCATCCACGCTCCTGCCGCTGCCGTGCGCAGTACATACACTGTCATCCACGCTCCCTGCCGCTGCCGTGCGCAGTACATACACTATCATCCACGCTCCTGCCGCTGCCGTGCGCAGTACATACACTGGCATCCACGCTCCCTGCCGTTGCTGTGCGCAGTACATACACTGTCATCCACGCTCCCTGCCGCTGCCGTGCGCAGTGAGAACCCGCCGCCGCCGCCGCCGCCCTGGCCTCCAAGACTCGGATCTGACATGATTGGTGAGACAGGATGCCCTCATATGCGTCTGTGATGACATGCCGACCCCAGCCATCGTGGTAAATGGACTAGGATGCCAGGCCAGTGGTCAAGGGAATAGCTTCGGTGTCTCAAATGTTTGCTCTTCGCGGAGAGCCGGGCAATGACCTCACTGCGCATGCTGGCGAGGCTCTGCACAGCTGCTGTGGAGACGAGGATTAGCGGAGGCAGCGCAGGAAGGGGGATGCGGCGAGAGGAGCGTTGAGATGAACGGTTGTGGCGCGCACTGCAGTTACCCGTACACGCACCAGGAGTCCAAGACGCAGGTGGAGATCACGCTCGGACGATCGAGCAGCCCTACTGCGGACTCGGGGCCCTTCGGCATGTGTGTGTACCACCGCGGGCGGCTGGTGGATGTGTACCGCCGGCTTGGGGCGCAGATTGCACAGGGCTCGAAGCATCCCACCGGTGTCGGGGTGGTTGGCGTGATGGAGGCGGACTTCCTGATGCCCCTGCTTCACAAGCAGGCACGTTGTCCCCCCCTCCGCTTGCTTAGCTTCCCTGTGCGCGGCGATGGCTCGGAAACACGCGGCTCCCCAGGGCGGCGGACCACACCCGCATTGTGCCGGCCATCTGAAACACCGGAGAAAGCATGGATGAATCAGCCGCTGACGTGGCGAGCTTGCCGCAGCGTGGCGACCTACCGAGCGGCAAGCTCGCCACGTATAAGCCAGAGGGGTTCCCAAGCACTCCAGAACTTGCTGCCCAAAGCTGATGCCCCGCGCGAAGCGTTGTGAGGAGCGCGTGCGGGCTGCCGCGGCGCAGCAGCGGGGGATACGGCTCTCGAGCATCTGGGGGTCAGGCGGTCAAGGTGGTGACATTGAAAGTGGCCTTGTTGGCAGATGTCCACTCTGTGGCCCTCTCAGTGAATGGCGCTGGCGACGCAACGCCATGGGGGGAGGGAGAGGTTGGCACTCCAGGGCTTTGACACGACTCGTGCGGAATACGTGAATTTATTGAGCGCCCTCACCACACGCCTACGGTTGTACTGCTCAGAGCCAGAGGTGTGCACGGCTCCTTGCATACCGCACGCATGCCATCCAATCTGCCAATTCGTCTCAATATATGCGCACAGACGGCCATGCATGGTACACCAAGAAAGTGTTGCCGCTGTCTCGCAGCGTGACAACATGCATACCTGGGTGGCGCCTTACCCCCGGTCATCGCACACAAAATTTGCTCCGCTAGTCTGGAGGCTCGCGAATTGTAACCTGCGGCGTGCGCGGGGAGGTTTGTGCAGGGCGAAGGCGGAGGAGGCGCAGGTGCGAGGCCGATTTCCTCCGCACACAAACTCACTATGCATTGAGCAGGCCCCAAGCCTTCCGATTCCTGTCCGTCAGATCCCTTGGCCTCCCGATCCCTGGCCGTCAGATCCCCTAGCCTTCCATAGGTAGATGGTAGGGGCGAGCTTTGCTTCCGTGCAGGCGATGCACCGCGGCAGTCGACGAGCAAGGATGCCACAACGACCTCACTTTACCAACCGGCCTTAAGCTCGACTACAATGACGGGAAAGATAGCACGGAGGAAGATGGTACGATCTGATGCCCTAAGCACCAACCGGAAGTCTGTGGTTTTCTCATTACCGCAGTCTTCTTGAACCCCGCCCGGTGCCGACACTTCCTTGACCCTCCGGCATATATTATCAGGGTTCTTAAAAATATTGCTTTACATTTCACATTACACATTAATTCAGGCTAAACAAAAAAACAAAAAAAAACAAATTTTTTGCTCACTTACAATTATTTAGAATAATGTCAATTGTGTTCACATGGCAAGTCTAGTCTACTTTGGCATAACTGCCTTGCGCGCGGGCTGCTTTGCCCTTGGCACATTCTCCATCAAATTTACTGTTGTAGCCACAATGTGGTCAGGTTCCGCTTGTGATGTTGCTGTCGGTGGGTTGGAGGCCGTTGATGCCCCAGCGCTAGGCCTTGCGACAGGGGCGGCAGCAGCGCGAGGTACGAAAAGGGCCACCGGTGTAATCGAGGGAGTCGACGAGGCGGATTTTGTTTTCTTGAATGGCGGAGGAGTGTACTCCTCCGCCGCATCGGTGTCGTCCTCACCGAACACCTTGTAGTTGGAACGCCATGTTGGTGGCGCACCAAACTCCAAGGTGAAATCATCTGGCAGCTTCTGCACCATCGGCTGCAGAAAGGCAGGCGACAGAATGGTGAAAGAAACCTGTGCAATGTTGCGGTTTCTCTCATACTCTGTCGCCTGCTTGACAAGCACCGTCTCAAGGCTTATCAAGAGGCGATAAGCATCCGAGGCAGAGTTGTACACCATCTGCAAAGCGGCACCAGTGAACATTTTTCAGTAAACACAAAATTCATTCCACACTTTAAAGAATTCAAAATGAAAGATCATTAAAAAAAAAGACTTATCAGTGAAGTAAAAAGGCTCGTCTCCCATGCTACAGCTCCCATGGACACCGAGCTGTAGCATGGGAGACGAGCCTTTTTACTTCACTGATAAGTCTTTTTTTTTAATGATCTTTGATTTTGAATTCTTTAAAGTGTGGAATGAATTTTGTTTTTACTGAAAAATGTTCACTGGTGCCGCTTTGCAGATGGTGTACAACTCTGCCTCGGGGGCTTATCGCCTCTTGATAAGCCTTGAGACGGTGCTTGTCAAGCAGGCGACAGAGTATGAGAGAAACCGCAACATTGCACAGGATTCTTTCACCATTCTGTCGCCTGCCTTTCTGCAGCCGATGGTGCAGAAGCTGCCAGATGATTTCACCTTGGAGTTTGGTGCGCCACCAACATGGCGTTCCAACTACAAGGTGTTCGGTGAGGACGACACCGATGCGGCGGAGGAGTACACTCCTCCGCCATTCAAGAAAACAAAATCCGCCTCGTCGACTCCCTCGATTACACCGGTGGCTCTTTTCGTACCTCGCGCCGTTGCCGCCCCTGTCGCAAGGCCTAGCGCTGGGGCATCAGCAGCCTCCAACCCACCAACAGCAGCATCACAAGCGGAACCTGACCACATTGTGGCTGCAACAGTAAATTTGATGGAGAATGTGCCAAGGGCGAAGCAGCCCGCGCGCAAGGCAGTTATGCCAAAGTAGACGAGACTTGCCATGTGAACACAATTGACATTATTCTAAATAATTGTAAGTGAGCAAAAATTTTGTTTTTTTTGTTTTTTTGTTTAGCCTGAATTAATGTGTAATGTGAAATGTAAAGCAATATTTTTAAGAACCCTGATAATATATGTTGGAGGGTCAAGGAAGTGTCGGCACCGGGCGGGGTTCAAGAAGACTGCGGTAATCAGAAAACTAGTTCCGGTTGGTTCCTGAGGTCGAGCAGTGTCGAAATCGTTGTCCTCATTCCCCGCCAAAAGGCATGCGGAGCGCACACGAGTTTCATGCAGCGCCGCGGCGCTCAGTCCGAGAAGCGCCGGCGTTGATACAACTTAGGGTGGAGGATATGACGGATCTCGACAAGAAGATTGACCATCATGAGATTGCATTCGCGGACAAGTGCCGTTGCACTTCCTTAATATCGGCGCACCTCCGTGCAGGGCCCTGTCATATGTCATAACATCGGCGCATCTCCGTGCAGGGCCCTGTCATATGCCATAACATCAGTGCACCTTCGTGCAGGGCATGGAGTAAGCAAGCACCGCGCCACAATCTCTGCCGATGCTCTTTGATGATTATGGTTGGATTGGTGCCCATGCACGATACAGAGGATGCATCCAACCGCGCCATCCAAGCACGCTCGCCGCGTCCGAGCACGCTCGCCGCGTCCAAGCATGCTCGCTTGCTCGCCGCGTCCGAGCATGCTCGCCGTGTCCAAGCATGCTCGCCGCGTCCAAGCATGCTTGATGTGCGCCCATTTAGCGACGCGATGGCGGTTGGGCAGGTGCCGGTGATTGAAGGCGGCCTGCGCGAGCTGCAGCTCCCTGAGAACTGGCCGCGCCACGTCGGATTCACCAACAGCTATCTCTGGGAAGGAGAGGGCGCCCCTGACAGACCGGCCCTTAGGGCGCTGACGGGAGCGCCGTCCCCAAACCCGCTTGTTGCCATCCGCCCGCTCAAGGTGACCCCCCTAGCTTGTGGCACATACCCAGATGCCTTCCGGTTGCCATCCGCCCGCTCCAGGTGACTCCCTAGCTGTGGCACATACCCAATACCTTCCGGCTGCCATCCGCCCGCTCAGGTGACCCCCTAGCTTGTGGCACATACCCAGATGCCTTCCGGTTGCCATCCGCCCGCTTCAGGTGACTCCCCTAGCTTGTGGCACATACCCAGATGCCTTCCGGTTGCCATCCACCCGCTCCAGGTGACTCCCTAGCTTGTGGCATACCCAGATGCCTCCGGTTGCCATCCGCCCGCTCCAGGTGACTCCCCTAGCTCGTGGCACATACCCAGATGCCTTCCGGTTGCCATCCGCCCGCTCAAGTGACTCCCCTAGCTTGTGGCACATACCCAGATACCTTCCGGTTACCATCCACCGCTCAGGTGACTCCCTAGCTTGTGGCACATACCCAGATACCTTCCGGTTGCCATCCACCCGCTCCAGGTGACTCCCCAGCTTGTGGCATATACCCAGATACCTTCCGGTTACCATCCACCCGCTCCAGGTGACTCCCCTAGCTTGTGGCACATACCCAGATACCTTCCGGTTGCCATCCGCCCCGCTCCAGGTGACTCCCTAGCTTGTGGCACATACCCAGATGCCTTCCGGTTGCCATCCGCCCGCTCCAGGTGACTCCCCTAGCTTGTGGCACATACCCAGATACCTTCCGGTTACCATCCGCCCGCTCCAGGTGACTCCCCTAGCTTGTGGCACATACCCAGATGCCTTCCGGTTGCCATCCGCCCGCTCCAGGTGACCCCCCTAGCTTGTGGCACACTTCGAGCCACTGAGTGAGCCAGCACATATATGACAGCCCCGGCCCTGGCGGAGTGCATAGCATATGCTCAGAGTGCAGACAACCTCAAAATGAATTGCGCGGTTGTCATGCGGAGTTGTCGCAGAAGGCTGTCGCGTGTCCCAAAACGTTGTGATGCATCGGTTCCGAAACAGTACACGGGAAAGGCACTGTACACGCTGGTATGAAGTTCATAACAGCATCAGCTTGGTCAGTGAGCACGCTGCTTGGATGCGCTTGGCGGCGCGGCTCGTCTACGTGTTTCAGAAGCATTGCTCGTTGTCCAAAAAAATGTGGGTCGGGTGGGAGAGGGGCATGCGGCAGCTGAAGCACTCGGCGCCCAGTAGACGCGTTGGTCAGAATAATGGCACAGCTGCCGGCAGAGGCAAGGCGTATGGGTTGTTTGCGCGCTCGCGACTACGAGGAGGGGAGTGGATTGGCGATTACACGGGAACGATGCAGCGGCTAGATACAAAGACAAGCGGCAAACATACCTATGAAATACCACTAGGTGCCCCGATGCAGATCTTGACGAATCAATCTCACCATGCTCAGTCATTGCTCTCTCCTGTGGTTAAATGTCCTTCGGCACTTAGTGCTATCTGTGCAAGAAAAAAATAGCATTTGCATGTCCCATCAAAGTGGCCACTGCTTGCGCCATGCCAGGGGGGGGTGGGCATGGTAGTTGTAAACTAGGTGTGCGTGTGTTGCTGAAGGTCGACAACCACGTTATGAGGTATTGGCATCTCGTTGTTAACGGGGACGGCCACTGGAGTGCTTTGGATGATGGGATGTGGCTGTCCCAATGGTACCCTTCTGACGGGTACTGCCTCTTTGAGGGCGTCGGGGATTCGTCTGCGACTCGCTCTTTGGGAGTGTCTTGGATTCGTCTGACGCTTGCTCCCTCTCCGTGTTCAGTGCTCATGGTCATTACACGTGCCTGGGGACTTGTGTTCTTTGACCCTGATTTGAGGTACTGGCGCATCGCTGTGAACGGGGACGGCCGCCGGATGGAAGTGGGTTTTGGGAGGCGGTTATCCCTGTGGTGCCATTCTGGCGGGCACCGTCTCTTGGAGAGCTCGGTGGATTCGTGTGCCTTTGCTGCAAGGAGAGGCAGAGGGTGGTGAAGTCCATGTTTTGTGTTTCCCCTTGATTTTTGTGGGGAGCACTTAGGTGCCCGCATGTGTTCATTTTTTGACATGGGGTGTCTATGCTGTGTGGTGTGACTGCATTCATGGCATAACCATGGACCAACGGGTCCCATCCATCGACAGTGAGCCACTGGGGGACATGCCAGCAGAGTCCGCTTACCCCGTACCCCTGGGACCAACTTTTGCTGGGCAATGATCGGTCACATCGTATCATTGTTCCATGCTGCTTTGCATCTGGGTTGGGAATATGTATGAGTTGGTGGTATCTTGTCACGGCCCCGCCCTGCTCTTGATTTGCTTCTCACATCCACTGGGATGATGGTGGGCTGGCTTTTGCTGGCCGATCGCATGCCGTTCAGTGTGTTGCTGAAGGAGATTTACGCCCGGAAGGGCACGAGCACATGGCACGCCTCGGCGTTGTTGTGACCCGGGGATGATGTGTTGCCGAAGCAGATTGGTGCCCAATCGAGCACGAGCGTGTGGTGCGCCTCCGTGTGGATGCAGAGCACTATGGGAACGAAACACGTTACATCAAGGACCTGGCAGATCGGGATTCCGAGCACAGTGTGGGTAATGTTGAGATTCACCCGTATCATGATGATGTCACCGGCGAGTTGCGCATTGGAGTGTTTGCTGTGTCCAGCATTGACGAGAATAGCCAGATTATCTTCGAGTGATGTCAATCGTCTACATAAGAAATGCCTCGTAACTGGAATGAAAATGATCCTTTCGACTCCGAGTCCTGTACTGTAGTGTTATATGAATCAGTGATAAGTACATATAAATAGCTGTCAAGAATAAATGGGAATTAGTGAATGTCGCTCAGCAGTCTGAATGCTGAATGTACTGTACTATACGAAATTCGTCGAAATGATCCTCTTTGCTCTTGATCAATAGTCTTAATGGGTGGGCTGAATCACTACATGGCAGTACAGTGACACTACAAATAGCGGCAAGAACATATATAGATAGAACCGAAGGTTCCATGCGTGCGTGGGATGAAGCGATCGATATAATTGCATAGGCATACATGCAATGCAATGAACTGCGGTGTACGGTGGTGTATACAGTATCTTGGACATGTAAATAAATTGGTATCGTTGTGATGCCCCAAAAAGAAACAGCCGGGGTTCCCCAACCTGTTGGGACTGCACTTGCTTGCTTGTCTCTACTCTCTGGGACCAAGGGGCGATATAGAAATTAATTGAGGGGATGTCATGCTCAGTGCGTAACTCTGCGGCCAAAGGAAGCCAACTGGCTAAGCCGTCCATTTCAACCAAAAACCGAAATTTTGATTCGATGCCGTCCGATCCGTCGAACTTTCGCTTTTAGCTTGCTTTTCTTCGCAAATTTGTGTTATTCCAGCATTTGAAAAGCCAAACGAGAGTGGGTATGCATGTTGCTGCATATTTCCCCCGGGAGATACACACTTCCCCCCGAAATTGTGGCCGTTGCGCGGCATGCGACACGCGAGGGTCGACGTTACAGTTGATCGAGGAGGCTCGGAGAAATATGGACCCCGGAACGCTACAAACCCGCCGGTCTAATTTAGTCCATAAGCTCTAGGAACGAGAGTAAGAAAACCTCTGCTCTTTATGTTTTAGGACCGAGGCAAATTACCTTACCTTACTTAAGCAAGCAAACCGCGAATAGCAGAGCGTGATGATGACGTTGTGACGACACTGTGTCCGCAGCGCGGTTATCCGTCAGTCATGAACTCGTGATCGAACTGATTTTTATATAAACCGACTCTACAGTTTTAAAAAACTGTGTAATAATAATAATGATAAAACATTTACGCTAGCAAAGGGGACAAAGTCCTGAGAGTGCGGTATCCCTGCAAAGCAGGCTAGTGAAAACACCAGGGGCTACTCCCTCTGCTATAGCGCGCCCACAAAGGGGCTCAACCCCCTTCGTTCAGCAGGGTGACATCTAGAGAAAAAGCTAAGTGCTAGGCAAAAAACTCTAGAAGATGGAGAAGCAGCCATGGCCGGGTGAGTGGAGGGGTGGCTGTGTTTGACGTTTGTAGTCTTTCATTTCACTCATCACTGCATTGTTTCGTGTTTGTATCGGATGCTTTGCATAAATACAAAATATAAACGAATGATGCGATGATCGAACGATCAAATTCAGATGGCCTACAACCCTACACCTACAGGTGAACAGGCCTAGCGGAGATCTCGAAATTGAGATCGACCAAGCCTAGTATTGTAGGCTGTATCGAGGGCATGCGGGGTTGACGTTCATTATCGCTTGCGGAGCGCGCCATGCGAGGACTCCGCTCGGGCGCGGTGGACCCGAGGGTCAGTAAACATTTAAAAAATTAGTTTAACGGTGATACGACGACCGTTTATAGTCACACTATGACTATCGCTAGTCCGTAGTCGCGGCGCGGCGCGGCAACAGACGAGAGACGTGACTTAAATTAGATTTTACCCCGGGGACCCCAAATCGGACCCGGGCTACCGAACGGTCAATAACAGACCACGTCCCGCGAATCGCAAAACAACAGGCAAACGTCCAAAGATTCAACCTGAACTAGCACCTAGAGATGGCCAGAACAATCACTTCTACCCCAATGATCGAGACAATCTATAAATCCTAACAAGTAGCCTCCGCGGCGCACTCCACGCGGCCGTCACCTTCCGCTCCCCCGCATCTACCTGCACCACCCCCAACCCTCCCCAGTCGAGCACACCAAAACCGGCGTCAACAGATCGCAATATACCGGTGTCAATGGGCAAGCACCGATCTGGCGGGGGGTCAGAATGCACCGGGAGAAAAAGAAAGGTGAACTGAATCAAAGTCGCCCTGCAGTCATACGGTTCATAGGTCCCATAATGTGCTGGATTCAGTGACCCGTAGGTCATAACTTATCTGACTCCCGTTAGCTGTACCAGTACTCGTACAGTACTAGGTGACAGATCCCTAGGTCACAGACACCTTATATTCGTTTATCTCTTATAATCAATTTACACTTGTATGAGAAACTATTCAGTGACCACCCGATATATTTACGGTATATTATATCTCACAGGTTATGGGGTATTACCCCGCTTTTATCACTGCTGACTTTGCCATGATTGGCTAAACTTTTCCGCTTGGCGGGGCGTTGGGGCCTCGCGAGATGTTGAATTGGCCACTTTAGGGCGCGCGGTTTGCACCATGTTGCGGTGAGATTGCAAGTTGAGATTTTCGGCAACTTCTTCGGGTGTCCGCGTTGGATTTTGTTTTAGACTGGGCTTGATCACCCCTGTCGACATCTCCTTGGCCGCCGCGTATTCGACTTCGTTGATTTCGTTCGACCCCTTCTTCTCCTCACTCCGCAACTGCATTACGGTCGCCCGCCACCTTACAATTTGACACTCGCCTTTTCCCCAACCCCCCTCCTATAGGAATTTATTCTGATGACTTCATCCTCAGTTGGAACACCGGCCATGGGCGCTAGAATGCGCCTTGACTCGATCTTTGCTAGGAACGTGGGTGCTCGCTATAAGAGCACCCCGCAGTCAGCGAAAGTTGTGCTCGCTGCTGCTGACAGAACACGCGGCAATGCCGTTTTACAATCGTCCTGGGACACTGACGTTGTGAAGCGTGTCGCGAAGGACACATTAGGGACAAAGGCGTCTTCATTTTCCGGAAGTGAACCTCATCGACAGCTTCTTTGGGATTCCTTGGTTACTGCCTTGGAGACATCGTTTGTCAACAGGGACAACGCCAACGAGGACATCTTTGACCTCGTGGACGTCACCAAGGAGGTTCACCCGATCTTCAACGACATTTTACTTCGTGCGTTGGTCTCTTTGACAACGCCCCACTCTCCAGCTCGAAGGTGGGTTGACGCTTCGGCTCGGATTTCTCCGCGCGACGGTAAGCGTGCCCTCCTTGAGATCACCAAGCGGCTGCTGCCGCCTGGGCATCGGCCGCTCCGCCATCACGAGGAGCTCTTGGGCATTTCTTTTGGGTCCTCTGTTGATCCAGAGCCCTTAGTGGCCCAATTTGATGAGTGCCTAAAGGCGATTGCGGCTAGCGGAGCCGGTGCTCTGGACGACGAGGCTGCCAAGAGGCAGCTCCTAGCGGCACTGGACACCGAATTTTACAAGGAGGTGATCACCCCGCTTCGCCTTGACACTGAATTGGCGAAGGTGAGCATCGAGGAGGTTTACACTCACATTCTGGAAGTGTGGTGGTGTGCGAACCCTAATGGCCCTCCCACCCGCCCCAAGGCAGCCGCGCCTGTCCCGACGCACACGCCTCTCGGATTGGCTTACGCAGGTGACGGACAGAGTGACATCTCGGACTTCCTCGAGGAGTTCGCTCGTATCATTGGTGAGGCCTCTACCCTACTCACCTCCCTCCGTCATGACGAGCGCGGAATTGCACCCGACACGCCGCCGCCACGGAGTGATTTTCCCCGTAGGCATGGGGGCGGTGGTGTAAAATTTCCACCGTCCAAGTGGCGTGACGAGCGGAACCGTCGGACCGACGGTAAATTTCACGGCCGTAACCGTCACGTGGGATGGAAGCATCGCTTCGCGGCCTCCCCACTCCCTAAAGGCGGGAATTGGTCGCAATCGCATCGGACGCAGGGTGCCAGGTGCGTATCTTTCCATTCTGCATCGTCGGCCTTCGTTCAGGAGTGCCCCCTCTGCCCGGGGCACTTTCATGACACGGCGCGTTGCCCAGCGGTGTGTGGTTCATGTGATGTGGGACTTCGTGATGCCGCCATGGACTTGGACGAGATCGTTTCGGCCTTCCAGACCGCTTTCGACGAGGAGAACGACGAGGACTTCGCTGACTTGTGTCACGTACACGACCAACCACTGGTGCGTAACGATCCTGAGCCCTTCACATATCCAGTGCGGCACGACGTGGGATTGCGTGCCCACTATGCGGGCTTGGGTCATGGTGCTTCGGGCGCCGGCATGGGGAATGTACTATCAGATGCACGAGGCGTCCTGGACTCCCTGCGGTCTGCGGCTACGGCTGCACAGGTCGGTGGTGCTGCCGCATCTGGTGAGCAACCACCGCTGCACATCGGCACTTTGTCTGTGCCGCAGGTGGTGTGCGATGTGCCACCACCTGCCAATCACGAGATCGACACGGGGCTTTACCCTATTTCGGCATCGGACCCCGCTTCTTTCGGATCTCCTTTCGAGGAGCCACTACGAGTGTCTTTTATGGACCGGGTGATGCCCGCATGCTCTGACCCTTCCCTTAATTTGTGTTCGATTCAGCCTTCTCCCGACTCGATTCACCCGGGAGAGCTTTCCGTGATCGACGATGACGACGGCTCCGACAGTTATTCCTTTTCCGGAGACGAGATTCCCTCGGACCCACCGGCTACACGGTCACGTGTCGGTGTGGCAACACTGCCGAGGGTCTTCTCTTTTGCATCTCTGGCCCTGCCCGCACTCATGTGTCTTGCATGTGTGTCAGCGGTTCAGGGTTCGGTGGTGCTCGATCGAGCCCCTGAATTCACCGCAGCGGTACACTCCGCTGGGGTGGCTGCCAACAGTCTGTCTGCCTTGCCGTACTGTTCTACTTTCGGCATTTCTTTTCCCTCTGTGGTTTCGGCAGCTTTGGATTCTGATTTTCAAATTTCGGAATTCCTGAATTTGCTCTACGAGTCTTTTCCTGGTTCTGGCTTCTGGTCTTGGCTTCTGGATTCTGGTTCTGGCTTCTGGTTCTGGACTCTGGCTTCTGGAATCTGGTTCTGGATTACGACTTCTGGACTCTGGTTCTGGTTGAGCATCTTTGACACTGACAACTTCTTCAACTCTGGTGAACTCTGCAACTTTGTAGACCACTTTCAAAGTGGCTGAGTATCTGCATATTGAGCTGTAGGAACTTAGCTTGTTAGCAGTTACCTAGCAGCAGTTTTAGAAAGGGACCGCCCTGGCTAAAGCACAGGCCTCCCTCTAGCAGTTTCCAGCTCCTAGCTGTTTGTTGTTTCGGAACAATTTGCTTTGTCTGTGCTCCGCTCTCTGCCACCTGTAACAGCACTATGTACGGTCACAGGGTGGTGTGCTGGATTCAGTGACCCGTAGGTCATAACTTATCTGACTCCCGTTAGCTGTACCAGTACTCGTACAGTACTAGGTGACAGATCCCTAGGTCACAGACACCTTATATTCGTTTATCTCTTATAATCAATTTACACTTGTATGAGAAACTATTCAGTGACCACCCGATATGATACGGTATATTATATCTCACATAATGCCCATGAGCTATCGGTGTACAAAGCTAAGGAATACTAGTGAACTCTAACTATTCGCATGAGGAGGACTAGAACGAAACTAGGGTTGAACAACAATGGGAAGGATCGGACAGGAGACCAGACAAACCAGGAAATAATGTTATCCCTCCCTCCCAAAACCTATTAGAAAAGGACACCACTTTAAATATCTTTGCACGGTTCTTTTGTGATGACATCATTCTCGTGGGGAAAACTAAAGACGAAGTTCAAGACATGCTAGGTATAGTTAATGAATTTATGAGCTTCATTGGTATTCCCATCAATGTTAAGAAATCCAAATACTCTTACAGAAAGCGCATTAAACCTCAGGGCAAAACAGTAACGCGATATGACCCGTCCGATGATTTACTCATCTCAGGGGGTCACCTGGAGCCCAATACAAATGACTCAAGTCCTTCCATTGATTCGAAATGGATACCCCCTGAGTCACCAGAATTCCTCGATTTCTCCAACAGCAAAGAGGTAAACAGATATCTCGGAGTATGGTTTGCACTAAATGGGGAATGGGACAAACAGGCGGAAATCCTTATCGACAGACTTAAATCTACTCTCACATCCATCCAACTGCAACACATGACTCTACACCAGCTAAGATATGTTATAAATGCGGTTGTAGTTCCGAGGATGGCATACCCCCTTAAAGTTACCTCAGCAATTGCCAACTCCTCAAAGAATGTTGCAATTGAATTAGACAAAATGATAGCTTCGTTTATAATTAAATATTTGGGCTGTCCAGTTGACACCAATCACCAAATTATCTGGACAGCAGTCTGCCAAGGCGGGTACGGTATTGATAGTGTCTTTGATGTTGTAACCGCGTCGTGTATCACCGAAACTATGAACACCCTGTGTTCTGCGGATGAACACGAATATTGGCAACACAACCACACGGACCGTATCACTGATCCCCACCTCATCTCACTATACCGTAGAAATAGCAATCTATGGCTTAAAATAATAATTCAAAACATGAACAACGAAATGGGTAAAAATGTTATCTCGGGTTTCCCCTTATCACACTATGCAACCTACAGTCATACTAAAGACAAACGCTTTAACTGGTTTAGGCGTACAGGTCACATTATGGCAAAACTTGGATACGCTATTGACTCTAAAAATTACCCTGAAAATGAAGCGGGTGAAACCACATTAATCACCACCCTTCCCAGACAACTCTACATGTCGAGGAATGTTACCTCCGCAATACAAAAATACAACCTCAAGCACACAGGTTCCTTTCTAACTCCCTGCGGCGGAATGTTAAAAAACTGGCAAGAAAGTAAATGTTTTTTCAGGCTGAATGGCAGTAGACCCCCTGGATGGCTAACCGAAATCGAAAAGGAAATGCTTCAAAACCCTGTAGATTTGGACCCACAGGCTAGATATGTCAAGAAACAATATAGAGACAACATAGTACCCCCCGACACGGGTGAATTTCATTGGAAAGGAAATGGTGACCGAAATTCCATCTCCCTTATTCACATTACCAATATTGACTTAGAGGCCATGTCAATACAATATACAGAATACAGTAACAATGCCATAAACCCTAATGTCTTTGTCAGAATCGAAGGTACCAACAGTCTTCAATACGACTTTGAATATAGCATCACCAATGACGGTTGCATCCTAATTCCAGCAGGTTCTATTTTCGAATATAATGACCATATGGACCCGCCCTCTTCTGTCCTTGCTACAGTAGTGATATTAACTCACACTATGATTACATCTCAGACAGACAGTATGAAACCATTATTGCCAGAATGAAAAACAAAACTGCGGAGGAAGAAAGTGAATACAGCTGCCCTAGCGACTCGGAAGAAGAATCCACCCCCAACGCCGAAAAGAGCAAACAAATGGAAGATTATGATATGGCAAGCGATGGGTCCCTATTTGCTGGAAAGAAAACAGCATGCAGCGGGGAGAAACTCTTCAAATCCATTACTCCAATGGTACATGCCATTGACTCCATGGCAGCAATATCTGCGGTAACAAAGGATGGCAGGTCCATGAGTGCTCGGGACAAACTACGTGAAGCTAATCGCAGAGATGTGCAGGCTGTTCGCCTACTGCTAGAAGAACTTGGCTTCTACAGTGAAGGAGACCACAGTAAAATCATCCTTAAATGGATTAGGGGTCACAATAATGACAAAGTCCACGACAGAGTGGACCGTACTGCTAAAAGAGCCTCATTCAGAGGGGGCTGTTTTGACATCTCCCGCTACGACCCTGCCGAGGAACTACCCTTCTCATTATTCTTTTTTGAGGTCCCTATTTTAGGCGATATACGTAGTCACATCAGAAGAATTCAACGACTCTCACACTATCATAATTGGAGAACCCTACAGTCCCAAGGGAAGCATCTGAGAATGCTCAACGAGAATAACACCGCCCCCACCAAAGATATTTCCAAAATGACACCTAAAGCTTTCACCGCTTCTAGAAGTAGAGAACTCCTGGGTCTTCAAGCCTCTCCAGCACGCTTATTTAAACTGGGGAAAATTGGGTCTGAAAACTGCCCCTACTGCCAACAGAATACAAAATGCACCTTCGAACACATCCAACTTGAATGCCCAGGACATGATAATAGTTTGTATAGTCTTAGAACAACCCAAGATATCGAACTAAGGAAAATCATCGCTGAAGAAATCTCAGAAAAGCCTAAACTACTAAACCCTGGAAAGGGTACCACATATATCAAAACACAGCCATCGAAACTTTTTCCACTTGCTGACCTAAGACAGGAAATGAATGAGGAATTATACTTACACGCTCTCCCGGAAGCTAGCATGTACCGTCCATCAAATTCAAAAAAGAATATCATAGCTGTGACCGCAAAGCCCGAAGTGGACCATGTTACGGGAACAATTGAATATTCCGAACTCCAATATGTCCAAAAGAAAGAGTTTTGGAAACTTTTGGCTTGGCACCGCCTTTCCGACAAAGCAGTCCCATGCTCACTTGCGGAGTACTCGAATAGGGCACGCGATATCCATGAAGCCCTCAATGCATGTAAGTTTGAATCGGGAGACCCTAAAAACTGCTATGCAATAAGAAGAAGCCTCTTAGATATTTTGGTGGATGACAGAAACCTTGACAAAAACGGCTGTGAACTTTTCTCCAACCCACTAAATGCCCACCCTAGAATTTACTCGAGAAGATGCATACCCACCACTAGAATGAAAAAAACCCTCAGGCCCTTCTGTTATCATGGGAAAATCGGCTTTGATGGTCTCGCTTGGGATGCCTACGTGGACCCGTTAACAGGCATTGGCAGAATCGTTTACGGAAATCCCCCCTTTGATGGAAAGGATAAGGGCAAATCTTCGGCGGTTATGACTACCTTGGAAATGGGACATAAAGCGGCCAACACTGTCCCCGGATTTTCAGGAACATGGATTCTTCCGCTGTCTCCCAAAAACCAAAAAAGATGGTTTGATAAAGGTTTCAAACTTGTTTTCAGATTCCCGCATAACACTATTCCATTTATCCCACATGGTTATTGGACGGGTGATGACCCCTACGTTCTCCCAGGTGGCGGATGCTATAAGGATGATTTTTCGGATGTCGTTATCATAGCTATAGACAGTGCACCCATCGATACTCAACCAGCCTTTGACTGGAGGCCTACACAGAAAAAGATTGCTAGATGGTTC
Organism: Cymbomonas tetramitiformis; assembly: GCA_001247695.2. Taxonomy (NCBI): domain Eukaryota; kingdom Viridiplantae; phylum Chlorophyta; class Pyramimonadophyceae; order Pyramimonadales; family Pyramimonadaceae; genus Cymbomonas; species Cymbomonas tetramitiformis. The sequence goes on from LGRX02014022.1 coordinate 17,248, forward strand.
CGCAATGTCCTTCCTAAGTCCAGAGTCACGGAGAAGAGACTAGAATACACCGGAGTCAGCTCTGATATTTGGAATGAAGTTCTGAACGAAAGGGACAACGTACTTCCTTCTTCGCTGTGCCCATGGCCCACTCAAGACCCCCCCTATCATCAGAATGGTGCTGAGCATTATTATGGCGGTCACCATGACACGACAATCACCGATGCAACTTCTAAGCCCTTCATTAGCACCGTGAAATGGCCCAAAGCACTTACACTCATGGGGTACCTCCCTCCTCTTTTTGGTACTGTCCTCAACACGATAGGTGTTCCCCGTGGCAAGACTAAACCTCTCCTTAAAAAACTTTCAAGAATCTGTAGGCAACACACCAGAAATAGGCGAGACGTGTTTCTGTTAAACACCTCCACCACCTTGAACACTGACCCGCATACAGTTGACATCCTGGGCAATGAGACCATGACAGAAACAGAAGCTGTGCAAAAATCAAACGACTTTCTTCAAACCCTCCTGCAATAATTTTCAAAAGTCTTGCAATAAAAGATGGCTCTCTGTCCTCTAGGGGAGGGGCCCTCCCCC
>LGRX02014022.1:17885-39661 GCA_001247695.2 Cymbomonas tetramitiformis
GACCCCCTTCCTCATCGTCTCCAAATACCCCCTTAACCCCTTAGTTGCGGTTGGAATTTTTTGCAAAAATATGTGGTTTGGGGACAATTCAAAGCATTGCGTGATCATGGCCGCATGCACGCATACGACATCATGTATGTTATAGGAGACCATCAAATAAGCCACAACGAATCATGGTATAGCTATACCTATCGTATATCTCGAGATATATGGATTATCCAACCAAAATTTTGAGTATTTTGAGCATAGAAATTACGCATACGTCTTGTGTGCGATGCGTGACCTGTATCATGGTAAACTATCGCGGAAATTAACATGTTAGACTATCCCTAATCCATAGTACGCATTAATACCGCCCAATGTGCCAAAAAATACCAAAAATTGCCCCAAAAAACACCGAAAAACACTTGGATTCAAATGATTTCCTCACTTAAGAAATGTTTTCCATACTTAAGCTAAAACTCAGGTGATTTTGCTCATAAAATGAGACTATGTGGTGATATAATACCCCATGTTGCATGCGAGACTGGCGTTGGGATCCATTTCTATCGTATATTTCCACATGGCCATGTATATGCTTACCAATACGGGATGTTTATGGCTTGTTTAGCTACTTTTCAAAGCCAAATTTAAGCGCAAAATGACACAAATAGACAAATTTGGGTTTGGAAATACTAACACGTGAGAGAGATATCGCACTAGTATATGTGCTATACTATTGGTTAACCTGTAGCCATATATCATGAGTGCACCCACAAACCTTACACTATTCGATGCGCCAACCGCGCATATGCAGTTTCATGGTAAGCCACGCTCTCATTTTCGAGGCCTTGTTGAGAATTCTCAACGTGTCGCAGCTAAGGGGTTAATTCTTCGACTTCCCTCCCCACCGCTCAGATTCAGCCACCCCTCCACTCACCCGGCCATGGCTGCTTCTCCATCTTCTAGAGTTTTTTGCTTAGCACCTAGCTTTTTCTCTAGATGTCACCTTGCTGAAAAGTGGGTTGAGCCCCCTTTGTGGGCGCGCTATAGTAGAGGGAGTAGCCCCTAGTGTTTTCACTAGCCTGCTTTGCAGGGTTACCGCACTCTCAGGACTTTGTCCCCTTTGCTAGCGTAAATGTTTTATCATTATTATTATTATTATTATTTAGCAGAGCACTGGAGTAAACATGTAAAATCTAGTGGAGAGCAACATGAGGCATCTGTAGGCTCTATCCCTCTGGGTGACCCAAACCCTCCATCCAGCCCCCATTGCCCAGACGAGAGACGTGACACACGTCACACGAGGACACGACAGGTCAACAGATGCGAGATGGCAGATGAGATCGCTCTTCGCAGTTCGCAGCAGACGAGAGGTGCGTCTCAGGACCAAAACGCAGAATCGCAGATGAGATGCATTTTTTGGATATGGATTCCAATTGATGGATTCATCATTCAATCTCTATCTGATCTCGAACATTTCTGGCATCCGATGAGTTCTCGTTCTGATCTTACGTGTCCACTCCCGTCTCGAACAAAAGAGTTCCGAGTTGGATTTCTGAAGAGGTTGCAACTTTCAAGGCGCTTCATTCTCGGTGTCATATTTCTTACGGGCGGGGTGATAACGCTCGCGCACTGTAGGAATATATCGTTCTTAAGGATCGTGCTACAGCAAGTATGATTGGAATCTCTTCTAATTTTGCTCTCTTAGCGCACCAGTCGCCACGGCAGCGGACAAAACTGGCATGCTCGAAAAGCGCTCGGATTGCACCCCATAGAGATGTACACAGAACAAGGTTGTCTTGTTCTGCAAATTTGTATGAAGGTCCGGTGGTAAGTGGATTTCCTTACCACTGTCTAAAGTGCACAATTATATGTTTCTTGATACCTTTCTTTCGTGCTCCTATTCTGGATTCCCTTACGGGGTGCTGCATTTTCGGAAGACTGTGTGATGTGATCAGCATAGATCTTGGGTTTCATTCACTTTCTATAAGTGGTTTCATGGCTCATGCGTATTAAAGCACGTGCGACTTTTGGTTGGAGGTTATGCAGGTTGTGCACCTGTTCGAGGATTGCAGCGGGTCACCCGTTTTTGGTCAAGGAGGGAAAGGTTTCCTCGAGGGCCTTTTCCACGTCGCGGTGAGAACGCGGTGTATTCACAACAATTGCCCTCACGTCTTACTCTTCGTAATTATATGCAAATCTCAGCAACTTTCCTACAATATGTATCAAGTTTTGTCTTACGCATACCGTTGCCATCCCTTCCTCGAGAAAGCGTACGCCGGTCTGCTGTCCTGTCCTGTGATGCGCCGTACTTTTTACCTGCGCTGTTTATGCTACGCGTGTTGTCCCCTTGGCATTATTGCTGTTTTCAATACTTGATTTGTGATACTGACCTTGTTCCTGCTTACATCAGCGTTTGCTGACCCAGCTGACTTTTGTTTCCTAGACTTCATTCCATGATCTGCGGCGGGCTGGCATCGCACTCGCTGGGGGTTGTCTGAAGCCGTTAAGTTTTGCCGGGTCAGGGCGATGCGTGTCAACCTGGTTCAACTAGAAGCTTTAGAAATTGTGGGATAGCTCTTACACATGTTCAGCAACATTTTCAGATAGGCCTGGGGAATATCAAGTGAAAGCTTTCTGAAAATTTTCAAGACGCCTTTGGTGCTGCGGTTATGGGATATGACAGGAGGTAGCACGATCTCATCCTGCATACGACAAGTCCCTCCTTCACCAAGCTGTGGTCACAGAGTACAGCCTCACGTGCACTTCCCGCTGCGTTGGCTTTCCGAGAAGAGAGAGGAAATTGGATCAGCCGAGCATTTTCCAAAAGAGAGAGAGAGAGACAGAGTCTCTTAGGGCTCGCTGCGGAAACTTGCCATGAGCCCGAGACGTTAGCGCGCTTCAGGGCTCGCTGTGATCTGCCATCGCGTGCAGGGAGCCCGAGAAAGGGGAGTGGCTTTTCTGCAACATGATTTTATACAATCCGGTCGAGGAAGGTGTCGTTGGGCTGTACGCCAAGCAAAACGACTACCTGGATGCCATTGAGTACGGGGTGCCTGATGCTCACCACGCGGTCAAGCTCCTGCCACGCCCAATGCCTATGTGACCTCTTTTCAAGCCCTTCGGTGGGGCCAACCATGCTCATTGCTTTTGGGATGGCCATACTCGACCGCGTCTCATGGGAACCAGTCCTGGGGGCTCTGCGGCTCGCCTTGTCAGCAGTCCTGTCAGCAGTCCTGGGGGCTCTGCGGCTCGCCTTGTCAGCAGTCCTGTCAGCAGTCCTGGGGGCTCTGCGGCTCGCCTTGTGAGCACCGCTTTGTAGAGATCGCGTTCAAGGCGGCGTCGGTGCTCGTGTCAGCACGAAGCCCAGCCGCGCTCGTGTCAGCGCGAACCCCAGCCGCGCTCGTGTCAGCGCGAACCCCAGCCGCGCTCATGTCAGCGCGAACCCCAGCCGCGCTCGTGTCAGCGCGAACCCCAGCCGCGCTCGTGTCAGCGCGAACCCCAGCCGCGCTCGTGTCAGCGCGAACCCGAGCCGCGCTCGTGTCAGCGCGAAGCTCTTCGCAGCCGCCTCAGAAGCTCAGCTTTGTGCGGTGGTCTGTACAGGTGCTAGCTAGCGAGATTGCGGTGTTCCCCGAAGGAAGTGTCTCCGCGCTCAGAGCCGATTCTCCTGCAGTAGTTACTGACGAGGTGAGCAGCCTTTGAACGCCGCCCACGGTTGCGCGGCAGTAGAAACTGACGAGGTGAGCAGCCCTCGAATGCCGCCCACGATTGATTAGCGCCTAACGAGCTTGCCATGGTGCACTTGAGGCCATGTCTGCTGGCACTTTGATGGCGGCGGAATTTATTCCTGTGGCTTCGACTGCTTTGCGTACGCTCATTCGGACCGAGTAACTACCTGCCTCAGAGTAACTACCTGCCTCGAGGAAAAGCGGCAACTCGCTCTGGCGAGGATTTGTGCCAGACCTCGTGACGCTTTCCAGCAAGGGATATGTGCAGGACCTGGTGGCGTTTGCAGCGTTCAAAATCGGCAGCGCCGGCGACGAGGCAGACTGGGAGACCTGGAGTGGCGTGCAAAAAATTCAGGAGCATCCTTCGTTCCGCTCGGCGGGCTTGTACAAGGCGCGTTGCGCCGTCCTCGCAGTGCACTCGCGGAGCCCAACTCGCGCCCGGCCCAGGCACCAGGGCGAGGCCAAGGACGGCAGTGAGGGCGTTCGGTGGTTCCCCTAGATATCTGGGAAGACGTGTTTAGGACACGAAGAGTATGTTTGCATACGATCTGCTGCCTCACATATTTACAGTTGGCCAGTGCCACAGTGCTCGAGTTTTGTTTCCATGGCGCCTGCGCCTCAGCAGCCAATCCCTGCTCTTGTTCATCATATTGGGTCGCTAGGGGTAGCACCTGGGCGTTCCTGGGAGGGTCTTAGGGCTGGTACCCGGGGGAATATTGAGGGTGGGACCTGGGTTGTGCCAGGGAATAATAGGGCAAGTCTACGGGACAGTAGGGATGGTGCTAGATGAGGTCTGGGGGACATGGGGAGGACAGATTTAGGGGACCTGAGGGGGAGCGCCAAGGCTCTGCCAGGATGGCAGTGGTGGTGACATTGGGGCAGTGATGATGATATTGGGGTTACACTTAGGGTGATCCTCCGACACCGTACATCTTTTGGCTTGCTGTGGCTCGTCAGTGAACCTTTTGGTTGTTTTGGGTGAGTCGGGAGCTGTGCCTGCTTCTGGCTGTGGCGCAGTGCGGCGGCCTTGTGGAGACCTTCCAGTATGTCCTGCGCGTCATGTTCTCCGGGCCTCTGGACGACGAGGCTCGTGTTGCTCTGTTTGCGGATCTTAGATCGGCCATCCCGGGAGATCCAGAAGACGTCCGGACAGGCCTGTATGAAATCATGTTCGATATCCCAAAGGTGCCCGGCAGATTGTGTTCCCATTCCAAAAAAGGGTCTCTTTTGCGTCAATATGTCATGGCTGCAAAGATTAGAATGTTGGCATATGTTTGCCAAATCTATACACTTGAGCACCGCGCAATTGTGACAGTACCGCACAATGCACTTAATGTGACCTGCAACGCAAACAGTCTGCTTCGGTGAAATGCATGGCACATTTGATGGGACCTTTGACTTCCCCTTTCATTGGGTTCTCAGTTTATTGGCGTCTTTTCTCACCCATCGATGCTCAGATATGACACTCGTGGAGAATCTGGGGTCCCCTGTCAAGGCGCGGCGCACCTGTCCTGGCCTACTTCTTTCCATCGGCCACGCAAACTGCCTGCTCGTTCCTAGGGCCTTTTCCGCCCTGTTATCCACTGTGACAACGAAGGGCACTTTGCATTCCAGCGCACCACTCATTCATCACAAGTTTAGATGTTGCATCTCTGAGCGTAGGAGTGCATGGGATGACAGGATGGATCTCCTGTTGGTGTCATCGCTGGAAAGAAGACAGCAGCAGACGTTGCCAGTGGTAAAATAAAAAAGGAAGACTTGGAGCAGGATGAGTAAACTGCTCCCAAAGCAAGCGCGTGTTTGGTCTTATTATTTTGGGGAGCGCTACATTGATAGTTTGCCTAGATAGTTTGTCACAGCATATGAGACTGTAATGAGTTACATCCAGGGTGGATATGAATCTCGTATCTGGAAGTGCAATTGCGAATTGCGGGGGCGGAAGCTACAAAATCCAACGGTTGCATTCTTTGTCTAAAGCGCCTCACATTTCAGCAGATCAGCGAGAAACTGTGCAACTTTGTCTATATTTGTTTGAGATAAATCCACATTGTGCTTATGAATCTGAACAAATCTTATCTCTCCCATTGGCCGCACATAGTCAGGGAAATTAAAAACCACTGATCATATTAATTGATGAATGAAATAGAGAGTTTATTTGGCCACTTCCGCGGCTCAAATGGGATGAGTTTGCTGTTTTTTTGGTAGCCGCATGGAGCTTAATCCATCGATTAATAACTTAAATCATTTTAAGTTATTGATTAAAGCTATCAACAACTTTGAGCAACAGTCATTCATATCATGATACTTGAAATTACCGTATGCCCATCGTTGGGCATTTCAGGCTTACTTACCAACGACGAAGTGCAGTGTGGGCGGCTTTTCGCTCACGGCGGGCGAAGTCCCAATATTGGGGAGGTGTGTGCCGATTTCTACGGTCGGGTAAGGTATTTCGGAGCGCGTTTGAATTTTTGGAGGAGAAAAAAATTGTTGGTCGATTCCGGCTGGTCCAATCCCGACATCCGGCATAATTTCCGTCGCTGACGATGCATTCCAAGATCTGCTTTCCAAGATGACGATGACGCTGCTGCAATGTGCAATCGTGACACATATAAATGCCCCTGCTCTTTCGTATCAGGACGAACCCGGGCAAATTACTTACTTGAATAAATACCTAATCAAAGCTCGAATCCCAATAGGCGACACCAACGAAATTTCCATCTGACGACGGCCAAACGATAACGATGGCATCGCCAGTTCGCCACATCGCGAGTTCGCCACTGCATTCGCGTAGGTGTGCCGCGACGCGACGCCACCCCGACGTTATCTTATGGCATGACAGACGCGGTGTTCAGAATAGTGTAAGTGTATAGTGTTATGGGAGGGGGAAAGACCCCATTGTCTACCTTAGCGATTTTTTCAAGACCCAATAGGCAAAAGGGCCTAAGGTATGCATTTTTCAAGGTGCCTATAGGGGGACGAGTTCTCAGGTAAACGTTTTTGCTCCCCACCTAGTGGGGGGCCGGAACCTAAGGTGTAGGGGTTTCTACCGTGCCTATACGTCCCAGTGGTAAGGATCTACGACGTTAGGAGTCACGGATGTCGGTCCAGCGCACCGCCAGCCACCAAACATCGGGGGAAGATTTTGGCGATCATGTTTTCATTGGCGATTAATGCTGGATATGTCACCCTGACTGTCATATTTGTCAGGTGTCATGTCCGGTGTGTCATTCTCGGTGAACCTGCTTGTGTCCTGACTAGGGTATTTATTCCCTTGTGTTATCTATTATTGAGTTCGTTCTTTATCCGCCGGGAGCGTTCTCCCCACTGTCACTGCAGTGTTTCCAACAGGTTATGGGACCACCACGCTTCCACCGACTTTTATTTCTACTGGCAATGCTTCGGTCTTTTCAGGGCACGTCGACCTAGTGAGCGATGACACCAACAAGTCCTACCCCTACTCTTCTGACGATCACGAGGAGCACGACTCTGGTGGTGCTTACGAGGACGATGCTGACCCCTCCGATTACGATTCTGGAGACCACCACGACTCTGAGTCTGGTGGTGCTAGCGGCGATTCCTACTCTGGTTACTCTTCTGGTTCCTCTTGACTTCTAAACGGACAGGCAGAGCTTTTGTTTCGTGTTTCGACCACTAGCTGAGATGGGGAACTCTCCGATGTATTTAGTGATTCGAGTGTTGACTACTTGCGGACAATTGGGTACGGTAAGTCGAGCTTGCCAGGCAGTTAAGACCTCTTTTCCAGTTCGCAATTAATGCCCGGCTAAGCCGACAGGCAGCTCCGATCCTGCAGACATTTTCCCCATAAGCAGACAGGCGGCACAGGTACCGGCTGCTGACCACTAGCCGGCAGAAATGTGTATTAGGAATCTTTCCCGTGTGGGCTGAGCTCGCTAGCAGTATTTTATTCGGCATCCTCTGTTCAATTCTTTAACCTTGTGATCTTTCTAGCTTCTAGACTTAACCATTCTCATTAGATGTAAACTCTAGTAGCTAGGGTGGTGTCATGCACAAGCTGTCGGTCCACCTCTAATGAGGTGGTGTGCTGGATATGTCACCCTGACTATCATATTTGTCAGGTGTCATGTCCGGTGTGTCATTCTCGGTGAACCTGCTTGTGTCCTAACTAGGGTATTTATTCCCTTGTGTTATCTATTATTGAGTTCGTTCTTTATCCGCCGGGAGCGTTCTCCCCACTGTCACTGCAGTGTTTCCGACAATTAATATAAAAAAATACTCTTTATACGTACGAAACGTACGTTGAGCACTGTTGTCGCCTCTGGTCGACCGAATCTTCGCAGATTCTACTCCTCAAATATAAACCGATTGTCGGTAGTAGCCAACATTTATATCCGCCGGGCCGCCCTAGAAAATATCAGTTTTGGGCTACCTTAGGCTATAAAACCCGGGCCGGACCCCCCGTGGGCCCCCGTGGGGGTTTTCTAAGGTATGGCCTTGAGAGTCCGGACGCATACCGAAAAAACAATTTTTTACCCATGGGTCTCTAAGGTAACCATTTGCGAACGACCAGTGGCCCCCACTGATTGACCCCGGGTCTTGCCCCCCCCCTTGTTATGGCTGGCTCAGTAATGGCGTAAAATATCAAGAGGAAGTATGGGCTTAAATCGCCGTACAGTATGGCACGCCACGCGCCAGCGCCAGACGACAGCGACATCACATGCTGGAAATTGCCCGGTTTGCCGCTCCCTGCCGCGACGATACAAGCACCTAGCAGGTAGGTACCGTGAACTCGGTACCGTGCCACCCATAACTATCTCTAGTATAAGCGAAGGGACTTTCTTGCGTGCTGATATGATCTCCGCAAGTGTCTGTCGTAAGCACTATTATGTGCCGTAAGATAACAGCTCTGGTAACAGAACATGCGCGAATCGGTGGGAAGGCGACGGGCGCAACGGCGACCGGTGAAACGTGAGGCAAAAGCTTCGCAAGCTGCTGTATCGGTGCAGGCCAACACGAGCCTGTCGACTGCTGTACACTTCGCCCAGCTTCTCATAGCCTTTGTCGACTGGGTCACCCAGCTTCTCATAGCCTTTGGTCACTGGGTTCTGCGTAAGATTTGTGAATGTGCGAGCTACTGCATTCTACTTCTCGCGGTGGCTCTCGCGCCTTGGAGAATCCGTTTTATCCTAAACATCGTTGTCCTTTTACTCCAACCAAAGGCGTCCAGAAAACCCTCGATATCCCTTCTCACATCCGCGGGGTTCCAATTTTGTATGTCTTGCCTTGATTTATTGGTTTTGATTGCGGCAACGCTGACGATCTTCACCCCAATGGCGCCCAACCTCTTTTGGCTATTGTTTACAAGAACACCCGAGACTACACTACTACCGCGCTACGAGAAGACAAGCGCCACCCGCGTTCACTTGGACGACTATCAAGATTATCGTGATTCTCGGCTTCGTAAAGCTCTTCTATCGGCATTTGTCGTAGGAGTATGGACGCTTATTACCCTTTTGTTGGCTCCCGTGGTGGCCATGATACCCACGCGAGGATATCTTCTCTTCAAAGGATTTGTTCGGATTTATGCTCACCATCGCGAATACAATAGAAAGTACTCTTTCGGAGATTTTCTCAGGAACTCACACGCCGCTGCTTACAACGCCACGGTGTACGATATGGCTCGATGGACTATGACGTGCTTTCTCGCAGGATTGGTCGATCTGATGTTCCTGATGCTCGCGGTGGCCACTTTATTTTGTCCCACAGGCCTCGTGCAGTGTTGGACCCTGTGTAGCCACGTGCGTGACCACCAAATGCTGTATGCCGTCCCGATATCAAAGTCCTGGTACATCAGTTACAAGTGGGAGAAAACTACACGAGATGGAAATCTTTCATCGCAAACCTGGCAATATTTCACCGCATCGCTGATGCAACCTCGATTACTGGATTACTTTGGGCCATATTTAAAGAATGCCATCTCCCTGAATTTCTATCTTGCCTTCCGCGAAGCCTTCCTGCTGCCGCTCCTTCTCCTCCAGGTAATCGCGGTCAGGAAATTGTCGTCGTTGTAGTGGTACTACTAGTCGAAAGGGATCTGTCGAAGTGGCACATGCAGCAACTGCGGTGGGTTCAGAGGAAGTGGAACCAACAACATTATTTGTGGTATATCTGTTGTACTTCGCGCTAGCTCTCACAACGCACGTAGCTCATGCTGCAGTCGTAAAACTGGAGCACCGAACCTGTGCTGGGCGTTGCCTGTGAGGGCCGAAGTCTCATTTTGCCGAACTGCATCTATTTGATGCTCGTTTTTGTGGAGGCACACAAACCCACTCAAACCATCAAACCAGCTGCATGGCTGGCTGTCTGTGTGTGCATCACAAGCCGCCCTGAGAGGTGCATGGCTGGCTGTCTGTGTGTGCATCACAAGCCGCCCTGAGGGGTGCATGGCTGGCTGGCTGTGTGTGCGTCACAAGCCGTCCTGAGAGGTGCATGGCCGGCTGTCTGTGTGTGCGTCACAAGCCGCCCTGAGAGTGTGAAACCTTGAGAATCTGGAAGCATCAGCCTCTTAAGCTGTCGAGGGCTGTAAATGCTGCAGGTGACGCTTATCATGCTGTCTGCAGTGCACGCCCTGCCATTTCTCCGGGACGTGCGCCAGATTTGGCGGACCCCCTCTCCCACCGACCGGAGCCTACTCGAGCCCTGGCTCTTGGACAGCCTCTGGTCCGTCTCAGACTATCCTCATCTGGGATACACCTACAGGCTGCGCCAATGCGCGCTCACGCACAGCTTCCGTGCACTCTTCGATCTCATCCTGCTCCCGTTCATGGCCGTCGTGCTGCTGACGTGGTACCGGTCACGTCCCATGCGCCGCGCTTTCCTGGCTGCGGGCTGCCGTGTGGACGGTGCTGGGCGGCGGGCTCTCTGCCGCGCGGCATGCCTCCTGTCCCTCGACCTCATGCGCCTGCCTGTGCTGCTCCCGGTGGCGCTCACCCGCTACAGGCTCGCGCCGCTCCTCCAGGCGGCTGCCACCGCAGGCCCCCAAGACCAGCTGGGTGCGGCACACCCGGCTCCCCTGTCGGCGTCTCTCCAATTTCACGCCGCCGCGCTCAAGAACGCCGTGATCGTCCTGCACGATTGCTGCCTCCTGCCCGTGCCGCTCCTCCTCCTCCTCCTCCTCACCGCTTACCGCGCACGCGCCACCTTCAGGCGGATCCGCTCACAGCTCCGCCCGGCTATCCCCCCGGCCGCCACACAACAGATCGCTCCTGGTGTCAGCTCCACACCTGAAGGACGCTGCGACTCTGCCTTCCATTCACAGGCTGACCACCCTCAGGAGCACCCCGCAGATGACGTGCCGTCACCACACGACAGCCACCGCGACAGCGACAGCGAAGAAAGAGCCATAGACGAGGCGCCGTTGCCGCGCGAAGAAAGCACCGATCCATGGCGCCTCGTGGTGTGGGAGGAGGCCTGCACGGTGGTGCTGGACTTGCCGTTCATTGCGATGGGGCTTGTCGTGGCGGGCAGCTTATGGCGGGCAGGGCCACTGCGTCGCGCGCGTGCGCGGCTGCCTCGAGCAACCGCGCACGCCGCCACGCCGCCGCCATGCAGCTTCTGAGGCTTCTGGTCGATCTCTTCGCCGGGGTTCCTCTTCTTGCGATCCTCCTTGGAACGCTGGTCCGGGCGCCGGGGCTGCTCCTCGCCCTGAAGGCCAAGCTCCACACCCCGCTCCACGCGTCTGCCCCCCTCTTGCGCCTCCGCCGCGCCTCCCTCCTCGTTCCCGTCGTCGCACAGGACCACCGGCCCCGCTTCACTTTTGAGGGCGCTGCCCCGCGCGCCGGCGGCGAGTTTGTGCTTGCGCCGGAGGCGGCTGGCGCCAGGCAGTGGCGCCCTCATGCATGGTGCGCGCCGCATCGCTGAGCTCCTGGCGCTCCGCCGGGTGCCGGGGGCGCCCTGGAAGGCGGCCATCGCCGCGGTGGTGTGGCTGCAGCTGTGCTCGCTCGGGCTTGTGGTGCAGCACCGGCGGCCGCGCGAGAGCCTGTGCCCGCGACCCGTCTACGTGGCCCTTGCCACCGCCCTCGGTCACCAAGGCTCGGCCTCCATCGTCCTCGGCCTGATCGAGGCTCTTCGGTGCCGATGTGACGCATACCCTGACCCTGACCCGACCTCACCCTTAGCCTATGGCGCGATGCCGTGGAGCACTGACATCCTGCAGTGGTGCTCCACGTGGAGCCGTGAGCAGCAGTGCTGGGTGCCCGGCTCGGTCAACGTTCACATTTTGGCGGTGTACATGGTGCTGCTCTTCATGTACGTGCTCACCACGACACCTAACCTGTGGGCGGCGCTCGAGGCGGAAGCGGTTGGCATCGATGAGGTTGATACCGGGCTTGATCTCCGAGACCCTCCCCTGTACGCCACTGGAGCCTCGCTGCTACAATTCCTCATCCTTCTTTTGTGCACCCTGGCGGCACCCATCCCGAGTCTCCCACACCCAAAAGAAAACAGCCGTCTTCCTTCTGGTGCTGCGGTGGGCGGCACTGCGCTTCTCCATGCGACGCTCACCACTGTGGCGGCAGTGGCGTGCGTGTGGACGTGGCACTTCTCGCGGAGGCCTGGGCGCCGCGAATGGGATGATGCGCCGCCGGCCTTTGGACGTCTGCGGCTAGTGCTGAATCTGATGGTGCTCCACGCGGCTGGTTGCGGTTGGGCCGTGTGCTGTCTGGGGACGATTCCACAAAGTGAATATTACTCAATGCTGCTTGCGGGGTGGGCAGGCCTCGTAGTGACTGGCGTCATGGCAGCCCGTAGGGATTACACTGCCACACGCGCAAAGCTCCAGATGGTTATGCGGGAGAGAGGCTGGGCAGAAGCAGCTTCCTCCCTTATTGAGCTGCGCAAGAAGCTGCTATACATGGAACACGCAGAGCGGTTCTCCTCCAATGAGATTACTGCAGGTCCCAGCTCCGAAACACCGCTTAGGACCTTCTCAGTAAGCTGGGAGATCTCCGAGGCAGATGGCCCGCTCGTATTTGATGGACTTGATGCACGGCAGCTCATGCGATGCCTCATTGAGTGGGAGGCAGGCGTCGCAGTGGAATGGCTCGATGCACATTTTGTTGGGAAGAGGGCGGCGTGGGTCTCGAAAATGTACCAGGAAATATCTGCCTTCGCATATCCGTGTCTTTCAAATAGAATCAAGGAGCTGCGTGACAGCATACAGGAACCGCCATCCTTCAAGCAAATTGCATTGGCACTGCATGGCAGTACACCATTGCCCGGGGATGTGGTGGAGGTGGTAGCGGCACTGGCAACGCCAGAGTGTGCATCGATACGATGCCTGGTACAATCATATCTACCCCGCCGAAGAATGGATGGCATGCACAGTGTCGACAATGATACCTCGCCTGAAGCAGCCGGTGTCCACGTGAAAGAACTATGGAGAACACTGGAAAATCAGGCACAGGTTGACACATTTTGGGCACATCTTATGGCCTATTCTTTACAAGTAAAGAATACTTTCCTGCATGAGATTGAGGATATAAATGGATCCGGATGAGCGATCCTTGATAGCTTGAGAATTTAAATGTGACGTTGAATAGTGTACAGGAACAGTGATCTAATAGTTAAAGGTCGCCATTGGTTCGTTGCCGTCATATCTTATAGTCGGATTGGAATTCATATGTGGCGGCTTTTTCCCTCGGCGGTTGCATTTCATTAATGCGGAGGGTTGCAATCCTAAACGGCACAAGTGGCAGACACCATACGCCATACGACAACAGAATTGACAAATGGCGAACTCGCTCAAACTTAATTCACGTCATTAAAGTACCTCAGCGCATGTGCTCTTTACTGCACACACACAGCACACACATACGTGGCATGCATCACACAGCACAAACACTTAAGGCATGGGTATACATATGGTGCAGCCGGGCTTCTGCGGCTACGGTGATGTGCCAAAGGAGTCGATCCAAGAATAAGCACACACTTCAGACGTGTGTGTGTGTGTGTGTGTGTGTGCGTGTATGAAGCAAATGAAGAAGAGAATAATTTTGAATTTTAATAAGCATGTAACGAAATTTCTTCACGGCTTACTTGATAACGAATGCATCCCATGACGTTAACTCATTTGAACCAACGTGAAGAATCCGCGCTCAAACGTTGAGCTCATATAGTACAGATACAGATACAATTATAGCATGTGATGCCGTGTCTCGAAACTTATCCACGTCCAGACGTCGTTAAAGGGGAGGCTTGCCGTTCAGCAGTGTGTGAACCCAAACGTTTCAAGACACAGCGCGTCATGCGATTCTGGATGTCCGAGAATTTGTTATGTCGTTCTCTTCATCTTACCGTCACCTCGTCGTGGCGATGAACTCTAGGGCACGTAAACATGCTTGACATAACATCCCAGTTAAGGCGGAGGAGCTTGCACTTTATTATATCTCGGACCTTTCGTGGCGTGCACTCTACGCGGCACTGACACATGCATGCCATGAATCCCACTTAGGGCGGAAGAGCTTGCGGAAATCAGCTCAAATATTGATAAATTTTGGTTATGTTTTCAGCCAACACCAGAACGACACCTTTTTGCATGCCAATCATAATATATGCATTCTTTCGACTCTAAGGATTAGTTACAGCATTTGTATATGAAAGAGGGTAGGGTGAGCTGCTTAAGGCTCGTCGCCATTGCCTAAACAACCAAATCATGACTGCCAGTCAGAACTCGGACGCTCAGGATTTCGTCTTGACGATGGCCGCCACGATGACCGCTGGTCTACCTTGTGAATTGAATCTGTGTGACTTCCCTGTATGTCAATCCCAATGTATGCCACTTCGTATCTTGATGTAATGTTCGTGCAGTGACGCTTATCTGTACCCTATCAAAATGATTATATTTGAAAGTAAAGTTATCTCTAGAAAAAGGCGCTGGCATGGCAATTGCACAGGAAGTACGAGGTCATGAGAATCAGCAACTACACATCCAGAAGCTTTAGTATGGGAAATATGGCAATATCATTCAGGTCGAATCTAAATTATTTGCATCTGCTGAATCCCCTTTATTGCTGGCTAGTTTTCCATGCGGAATGCAAACTTCTACAAAATATTCTGTCGGTATCTCATCATCTTCAACCTCCCAAACTCGCAACTTAAAGAGATACCTGCGGACCCTTTCCATCCACACCTCATTACTGTTTGACAACAGTGATTATCTACGGGCGTGGCAAATTATGTCTTGATCGCATACTTGCATCATTTCTGGAGGTCAGTGCGACTATCGCCGGAGTATTACAACTGTATTATATACGCAATCAAGTGCTACTTCAAAAATCATTTTCTGAGGGTACGCGTTGTCAAAACGACTGCCCACATGCATGTTTTCATGACACAGCATTTGTTATGCATGTATGAAACATCTCGTGATGTATGAAACTATAATCTGAATATGCAGCGACCTTCGCTCATACCTACAGTATGCGTGTTTCACACTGTGTATCGTTTCGTGTTTAGCCTTGCATGCCCCGTCGCGCCGGGACACGCGCCGTGATTATCACGGTCTGATTTAATCATTGGATGCCTCTGTTGCTTGGTACAAATCGCACAATGCGTGGGGGTAAGCCAGAGTGAATACTAATGTTCCTGTCTGAAGGTGGCGCTGCGCGCAGGAGCACTCTTTCTACCGCAAGAGCTGCCAGTGGGACACGTGCGGATGCAAGATTCTGCAAGCCTATCTGGGCCATGAAACAATGTCAAGCGCCGTGCCTTGATGTCAACAGTGCGCACATGATGGTAGCACGTGCCTTGGTGCGCAGAATGATGTCTGCACGAGCAGAACGGCGTAGACAGATGATACAGTGCAAAAGGCAAGATGGGGATGGCAGCGAATCCGAGAGCAGAGGACAGTTTCAGAAGAAGCAAGCCGATGCAGTATGTTATTGGTTGTTCCCGCGGCGTCCCCGCGGCTCGCATCAGCGCATGCCGCCTGGGCAGGGTGACTCGGGGGAGCAAGCTGCGAGGGTGCTTGGGAACGAGGTCTGCAGTAGGGCGTGGGTGCCGCACCGATGCCCGATCTTCAAAAACTTTATCAAGCAATACGTGGCGCTGCCTTGCAACTGCGCATGTGGCATACGCAGAGTATCAGCTCCCCTTTTGGCGCCGCTGGAAGAAGGCATTCCAGGGCACTGCGCGGGCCTCGAGCTCCACATGCGCGCGGTGCGCTTCTGATTCGTGGCACTGCGGAAGTCCAACTGCAGTCTAGCGCAAGAACACGCACCGACCGGCAGTGGCAGGAGGTAAGCCAACCGAAGCTAGCCCACCACCATCCCAACCGTCAAGTTAGTGCACACCGCACGGAGAGGGCACACGTGCGATGAGAGAGGCAGAGGCACCTCATTGGCGGTCTCACTCGCAGCGTCCAAGTGCAAAGTATCCTCCCCCTCTCCAGAGGCCTGCATGCCTGGTAAGCCACCCCGCCCCACCCGCCCTCGATCCCCTTTATAACCCCTGCTCCTCGGCGCGGCTCTGAGCAGCGGGTGCCCGTCGGCCCGGGCTGCGCATGGCTCAGATTGGCTGATTCGCGCAAAGCAACAAGGGCGGTGCGCAATGGCGCGCTCCATGAAGGCGCATCCGGCTGCTTTCTCGGCCGTCTTTGCTCTGCGCCGGGGAAATCACAGGGCGCTGCCAGCATCCTCCGGGACCCTGGCTGCTGCACCCAACGCCCAAAGGGTTCCTTGCTTGGAGATTGGGGAGGTGTTGCTGTGCGAAGTGGAGCGTAGACCATCGCAGGGAGGGGCGAGTGCCTCGGCGGGTCGGCGGCTCTGGGCGCGCACCAGTGCTTGCGCCAGACCCGAGCCCCGGGTACCCTTGGATCCAAGTCTTGTCTCTGTTCCAACTCAAGCCCGATCCCCTTGGCGCTGCGCGGCGCGGCGAGGAATCCTCCAGGGCACACGCGGCGCGCCTCGCCTTTGGAGCCTTTGGTTGTTCAGATCTTGACTGTACGTTGCTCTCGGCGCTACTCGTTGCAAGTAGATTAAAATGAACGCTTGTGACAGCAGTTGTGTTTCGTCGTACCACGGATGCGTGAGACACAACTGAGCTCGCAAACTTTCACATAATATAATCAAAGCAAGCAAGCATACTAGCAACTTGAAGTGGAATTCTTACAAAACTCAACATCAAAATATAGCGTGAGTTGGGCGACTTTTTTTGCATATGAGAACAGTCATTGAAGAACAATGTGACTTTTACTTGAACAATGCGTAGCATAATGTTCGTTTAATTATAGCAGGGCCCCATCCAAAATAAAACTGGAAAGTGATTGACTGTTTCACCCCAGTTACTGTCACACCTTTACTGGAATTACTGTTAATGCATGCGATGCTTTCACCCACGATTGGGGAAGAATGCCGTCAGATGATACGCACGGGAAAACTCAGTAAACGCCACATCTCTGGGGTGAGGGCCCGCCCAGGCTCAGGCTCCAGCCACAGGTGCAATGCCAAAGTGGCAGCGGGTGACAGGTCACGTCCAGGTCAGGAGCCCGGCAGGAGGTGTCCCTTGGCGGAGGGCGAGCTCACTTCTCGTCCATATATACGAGCTGATATTTGTGCAGCACGAGCTCCTGCGTACCAATGGTGCCCTGCTTACCCCCAAAGCCCCCATATTCCCCTCACCTCGCGCGCCTTCTCAGGCCATCAACACCCCCTTCTTGTGTCATCCCCAAACCCGTCTCCCAGCTCATCGCCACTCCGTTTCCCAGGTCACTGCCATCTCCCCTATCTCTTTCTCCGGTCACTACCTTCCGGGGTCATCTCCAGTCCCCAGTCCAAGGTCACAGCCACGCCCCCATCCTTGGTCACTGCCACCTTCCTCCCCGGGTCATCTCCATTCCCCAGTCCAAGGTCACAGCCACGCCCCCATCCTTGGTCACTGCCACCTTCCTCCCCGGGTCATCCCGAGCCCGCGTTCTCGAGGGTTTCCTGGGGTATTGCCACCGTTTGCCAAAACTGACCTCACAGTCCACCCTCTTTCTAAATCACCTCCAGCCCCCATCGGAAGCCCTGGGCGCCAAACTTGTTTGCGCACGTCGGTGGTGCTCCGTCATCTGCCCTCTCGTCGATCACTGCCACGAGCCTGAGGGAGGGCAAAGGGCGCTGGAGGATGGCCAGGGGTAAAAGGGGCTGCGAGAGGCATGCGGCGGCAGCTGGACAGGCCTGACAGCGGGGTCCTGGAGCATAGCTGCGCGAGCGACTGCCTGAGGCCAGGCATGAGGCACACCGCGCCCTCGCCAGCGCACCGGCATGTTGGAGTTCCGGTCGAGTATCTCTGACTTCACCATGTCATCGTCCTGCTCATTCGCTAAGCTCCACCAGGGCGGTGCCAACACGCTCATGGCACGCCTCTTCATCTGCTCATGACCGCGCCCCGCACCCGTCATCCCAGTCACCACCAAATTGCCTGGCCGCCCGATGCTAAATGACGAAGAAGATGCGGAGGGTCTGGCACGCGGGGACACAGGCAACCTGCAGAGAGGCGAAGTAGGTTGGGCGCAGACGTGGCATGGCCTGACACGGGAAGGGGGATTACTTTGGACAAATCCGGGGACCACACGAAGATGCCGTGCACGTAGTCCTCCGGGTGGGACGGAGACGCGATGGTACGCTCGAGCCGCAAGCCGTAGCTCAGCAGTGGCCGCACTCGCCTCCCGTGCAGCTCGTGCCTGCGCAGCCCCCGCCACTGCCGCGGATCACGCCGCAGGGAGCACGGCGGGCTCTGAGCCCGAGCCGGCGGACATCGAATCTGCTGACCTGCCCCGAGCTCCCCATGGTCGGCCTTCTGCCTCGGTAAAAGCCGAAGCCCTGAACCCATCAGGCCTCCTCACCGGGCATGATGACCAAGTCTGTGACTGGAGTCTGTGACCGGTTATTGCTGCTTGTGTGCACCAGGCAGGGGAGCCCCCCTCGGCAGAGAGAAGGAGGATCCTGCACTGAAGGCCATGATTCATGCGCCTGTGAAGGTCATCTGCGCGTGTGCAGCGTAGATTGATGCGGCGTGGCTTGGTGATCTGATGGCAGGGTGTCTTCGATTCCACAATATAGCACACACCACAAAACCCGCGGGTGTCAATAACAGGGCCATGGGATCTCACCGGGCTCTTCTTCATCCTCTTGCACTTGAACCACGTTATAAAGGTCTGCTTTTGACTAGGGCTTTGTAACCCGCATCCATGAACCACCCGTGAGTTCAATTACGCGCTTAATACCCGAAATTGTTTGCTGGTATTTTCTGCGAAGCTTGAGTTTTACAATCCACGGGAAGCCTATCCACACTGTTTGTTGTGGTCTTGGCCCATAGCAGTGGGTGTAGGCCTCAATCGGGATGCTGTAAGCATCGGTGTATGCGTGTTCACCACTGAGATCAGGCAACACCGTCTCCCTGTACTTCGATACCCAAATATTGAAAGGAAAGTTCTCCACCTCTAAAGACAAGATGGTAGCCGAGAGTTGGCGCATAGTGAAAAATAAGAAGTCATGTAGACAAAAGTCTTCTATCTCGCTGTTGCTCAAGCCATGTTTGATGTGCCGAGCTTGAACACCCTCACGAGACATATTTTGTGCGTGAGATTTGAAATCGGCTTGTGTTAACAGCCTAGCTCGCATCTTTGAAAGACTTCGCAAACAGAAAAATTTCAAAGATGCGAGCTAGGCTGTTAACACAAGCCGATTTCAAATCTCACGCACAAAATATGTCTCGTGAGGGTGTTTAAGCTCGGCACATCAAACATGGCTTGAGCAACAGCGAGATAGAAGACTTTTGTCTACATGACTTCTTATTTTTCACTATGCGCCAACTCTCGGCTACCATCTTGTCTTTAGAGGTGGAGAACTTTCCTTTCAATATTTGGGTATCGAAGTACAGGGAGACGGTGTTGCCTGATCTCAGTGGTGAACACGCATACACCGATGCTTACAGCATCCCGATTGAGGCCTACACCCACTGCTATGGGCCAAGACCACAACAAACAATGTGGATAGGCTTCCTGTGGATTGTAAAACTCAAGCTTCGCAGAAAATACCAGCAAACAATTTCGGGTATCAAGCGCGTAATTGAACTCACGGGTGGTTCATGGATGCGGGTTACAAAGCCCTAGTCAAAAGCAGACCTTTATAACGTGGTTCAAGTGCAAGAGGATGAAGAAGAGCCCGGTGAGATCCCATGGCCTTGTTATTGACACCCGCGGGTTTTGTGGTGTGTGCTATATTGTGGAATTGGATTCAGGATCAATATACCTAAACCGGTATATTCGGAGTGAGCCGATAATAGGTTTACTGTATTCAGAATATAGATGATGTGTGAAGACCGTCATACAGTGTACACAATCATGTATAGGTAGGAAGCCGATACTATCGCGTACGTACAGTGAATGGAGGAATGCGGAATGTGTAAAATTGCCACGTCTGATATGTCATACTGTCATACTATAAAGCTATCATAGTCTGTACAGTTACTGAATGCTATACCACTGTATCTCGGCACCATATTGGCAATTACTTTTTGTCGATCAATTCCGAGCGTTGCATTAGCAAAGTAATATTTGCCAATAACCATTGCGAATAGGGATGTCGACCACATCATAATGAGATGTGTATGCTTGTATGAGTGTTTTGTGCGCAATTCGTTATGTGCATGCATGCACAATCATGGCGATTGATGTGGAGGAATAGTTATTTTGTACGTATTTGGGGCAACATGGGTGCGGGTAGATGAGTTTATCTCGATGTTATAAGGGTGACCGTGCCATAAAGATGTGTGGGCCTAGCCCCACCTATACGCACGACACGCACGAATGGGTTGGCATCCCAAGTCGCGCGCGGTGTGGATCATCTTTTGTGGCGGGCCAGGGAGATTCCAAGCGAGGGTGTCGTTTTACGAATCAGTCCCTTGTAGCAACACTGCATGAGACAAGGGGAGAGTGTTGTGTGTAACACAGCCCGCTGTGCATCACCGCATTTCGCGGCGTTTACTGCTGATGGCATTGGCATCCGCAAATCCTCACCCACGCTCGGGGGCGTCTCTGGGGCGGTAGCCCCATGACACTAGGAGGCCAGAGGAGGAAGGGGGCATCGGAACCCGCCCTCTGATGCGCACGCCCCTTGCTGCAAAATGCCCTAGCTGCAAAATACCCTAGCTGACCTTGATCTCTTGCAATACTCAATTACGAGGGGGGGGGTGGAGCACCTGATCCTTGCAATGCTCAGTTACGAGGGTGGAGCACCTGATCCTTACAATGTTCAGTTACGAAGGGGGTGGGCACACGATCCCCTTGCAATGCTCTGATTACAGGGGGGTGGAGCACCTGATCCTGCAATGCTCAGTTACGAGGGTGGAGCACACGATCCTTGCAATGCTCAGTTACGAGGGGGTGGAGCACACAGTGCACAATGTTCAGTTACAGGGGTGGAGCACCTGATCCCTTTGCAATGCTCAGTTACGAGGGGGGTGGAGCACCTGATCCCTTGCAATGCTCGGTCTGAGGGGGGGTGGAGCACCTGATCCCTTGCAATGCTCAGTACAATTGGAAACACTGGTCCCTTGCAATGCTCAGCTGAGGAAGTGGAGCACCTGATCCCTTGCAAGCTCAGTTACGAGGGGGGGTGGAGCACCTGATCCCTTGCAATGCTCAGTTACGAGGGGTGGGGGTGGAGCACCTCATCCCTTGCAATGTTCAGTTACGAGGGGGGGAGTGGAGCACCTGATCCCTGCCAATTTGAATTCCGGATGCTTAGTCTTCTTCACCACGCCTACATGACCCCTCCCTCCCCGCTCACCCCTCGGCGCAAAGGTCGCGCAGCTCATCCAGCACATGCAGCAGTGTGTCTCAAACGAAGCTCTACCCCCGGCCATGGCGCTGCATCGGGCACAGAGAGCAGCCAAGTGCAAGTAAACAGACCGAGGTGGGAGAGTTGCGACCGCGCAGCAGCTTTTGCCAGACAGCGGAAACCACGCGCACACCGAGATCAACAACCCAAAAAGCGGTCATGCACGGGAGTATGACATCTCATCCCTGCCGCACCGATGAAAAGC
>LGRX02014023.1:0-13566 GCA_001247695.2 Cymbomonas tetramitiformis
CTGACCACTTGCCATAGTCGCGTAGGAATAGTGTGTGGGTTCAGCAATCCATCCGGGTAAGAATTTCTCGGTCGCACCGCTTGACAGATAGCACAAGATGAAACCCAGCGTCCCACATCTTCTGCTGCCCCTTTCCACCAGAAGCGTCGCAGGACTCGTTCCAGAGTTTTGTCCCTGCCCGCGTGTCCAGCGGAAACAGAGGCGTGCGCCTCTTGCAGCACTACCTCACGGAGTGGTGAATCTTCTCCCAGTACCAACTGATAGCGTCCAGCGCTCACCTTCCACAACACATTTCCCACCACGCAGAAGTCACGAGTGCGTTGATGCGGAGCTTCTTGGATTTCTTTCCTTAAAGTCTGTAGGGGGCCAGGTCGCCCATATTCCGCTTGCAGCGCTTTGAGAAACTGACCTCCTGATATCTGCTGATGCAGGTCTCGAACGCTGGCCGCTTCTCCCGTACGCACGATAGGAGGAGGGGAACTCGTCTTCCTTTCCCGCTTGACACGCTGTCGAGCTGGCGGAGCGTACACCACTAGCAGGGGCCAAGGGAGATCCAGAAGGACTCCATCCGGGGCAGCGAACATCTGCACAGGTTCTCCTTGAGCGTCATGGGTAGGAATAATGTACTCCACTCTCATTCCCGCAGATCTGAACAACTGCCGCCACTGTGGCATGCGAGACTGAAAGTCAGGAAGGACAAAGAGAGCTGAAGTATTCTCAGGGTCCAGACGCCATTCTTCCACATATCTCCTCAGTACGGCCTCGATGGTCAAATGGTTGGAGGAGAAGGGAGGATTGCACCAGACGTTCAACCCTCGCCAGTTTTCCTTCAAGCAGTCCGTCCAGAAGCGGTTGACCTGACGATTCTTTCCTCCCAAGTCGCAACAGGCGTCCACCTCGAAAGGTCCATATTCTTGACTCAAGAAGTCGAACATGTCCGCACGGAACTTCCAGTCTTGTCGGTCGCTGGGCTCCAGGAGTCTGGTTGAGGCCTCGCTGCACTTCGGCGTTGCTGAGTAGTCAGCAGGGGTCTTCCTGGGAGAAGGAGGCGAGGATACTGTCAGTTTACCAGAGCGCGTCTGAACTGCCAGGGTTGCTTCCTCGTACCCGGTTTCGGCCAGCTGCAGGGTATGTAAGGCGTCCATCCAGAGTTGAGGGGAGTCCATCCAGGTGCGAGTCCCACTGTACGCGAGAACTGGTTCCGGATCTTTGGTCTTGGCGCTGTTGGACTTGCGCTCCTTCAACTTGTTGGGATCTACCACTCCCAGGGGCGCACGTCCTTGGCGAGACTCTTTACCAGCGGCAGGTCGAAACTTGTTGGCAGTGTCTGCGGCTGAAGGAGGTCGCTGCGGTTTCCCAGTAACCGGGTGCACAAAGCCAGCTTCTACCAGTCCTTCTCTCGCGGAAATTTCCTTGTAGTCGGGTCGCCTGGACAGAGCGTCTGGAACCCAGAGTAGCGCCCCAGGGATGTATTCCATCTCAGGTACCCCTACCTCCACTAGATCCATGTACCATCGGGCTTGGCGTCGGCTGAGAGGTTGTCCGGGTGCCATTAACCAGACTAGGGGCTTATGGTCACCCTGCAATTGGAACTCAGTCCAGATGAGGTAGTGTCGCCAAGTTTGCGTAGTGCAGTGATGGAGAGCGCAGAGTTCTCTTTCGCCAGCATGGTAGTTCTGCTCGGCTCCATTAAACTGTCTGCTTTCAAAGGCGATGGGTTGCAATCCATTTCCTACGTCTTGCATCAGTACTCCCCCCAGCGCCCCTCCACTGGCGTCAGTTTGTACCACGAAAGGATGCCGTCCTTCGGCCGCCGCTTTCATATCGGGTAGCGCCAGAGTGGGTGAAGAACAAAGCGCCTTCTTAATCTCCTCGAAGGCCCAACGCTGCATGGGTCCCCATAGCCAAGCGACATCCCCTTTGGTGAGCTGAGTCAAGGGTTGTGCTACTTCAGAGAAGCCCAGCATGTACCGCCGGTAGTACCCAGCCAACCCCAAAAAATTGGCGCACATGCGTGGCGTTTTCCAGAGCGGGCCAGTCCCTGATGGCGGCCAACTTGTCATGTTGAGGTTGACTTTCTTCCCGTGAGATAACGTGCCCCAGAAAGCGTATCTGGGTCTGCAGTAGTTGACACTTAGACTCCTTGAGGTAGATGCCCTGGTTCTCACAGACTTCGAGAAATTGCTGGAGATGGGAAAGATGCTCCTCCAAGGTGTTGCTGAAGAGGATACAATCGTCCAGGAATATTCTTACAAAAGGAAGATGTCCCAGAGCTCGCTGCATGCGTCTCTGATAGCAAGAAGGACTGTTGGTCAACCCCATGGGCATCACCAACCACTCATACGAGCCATAGGGAGAAGTGAACGCCGTCTTTTCCACATCCTCAGACGCCATAGCCATCTGCCAGAACCCATCGACTGCATCGAAGGAGGAGAAGTACTTGGCCCCATGCATGGAGTCGAACAACTGCTGAATGTCAGGAAGTGGATATTTGTCCTTGACGGTCAGGCTGTTGATGGCTCGGAAATCGCAGACCATTCTGAGTACTTCAGGTTTCCCAGGCTTGGGAACCATCAGCACTGGTGCAGCGAACGGACTTGAGGAAGGCCTGATGTAGCCCTTGCTCAGGAGTTCATCCAGGCGTTCTCGCAGTTGAGTCAGCTCCACCATGGACATCTTATAGGGCCTCTTAGCGGGCGCGATACCATTCCATCCCTCTTGCAGTCTCACATGGGCCACTTCATCTTTTCGCAGAGCGTCAAAGTTGGGCAGCGCTTCGCGAATTACTCGAGGTGAAAAGGACTCGATCAGCTTTTGAAACTTCTTTCTCCACTCGGGGGAGATTGAAGGGTCCTCCAAATTCTCGCTGGTGGCCATCGCTGATAACATCGAAGTCCCTACCAAAGGTGTCGCATAGGCCACTAAGATGTCGTGGGGTGTCGCGGCACTGTCCATTCCCGCATATCTGCGCCGATAGGCTTTGATCTCCTTGGTCGCTTGAGCCGCTGATAACATTACCATCGGTTCCAGAGCCATCGCGGTTCTCTCGCCTTTGCGTGTGGAGCTACGCCCCGGCGAACATCCCCGTATCCGCACGGATTTGCCATGATGGCGAAACTTGACTGATCCCCACCCATCATAGTCCAGCGTGACCGGCGAGAGGTATCTCAACCACCTTCCTCCGAGTACAATGTCCACCTTGATGCCCAGAGGAAGTACTCGCATCTTGATGACCTCGGAGTAAGTCCCCTCTGAAGTCTCGGCGGTCAGCTTGCCGTAAGCGACTTGCGCAGAGGTCTGCACTGACCCATCCGCCAGGGTAACGTTCAGCGGCATTCCATTAGTGCGAACTGTGAGGTTCAATCTCTTGACGCACTCACTGGAGATGAATTCATCCGAGGCCCCAGAATCCACCAGCACGCGCACTCGCTGTCCCTTCAGCAAGGCCCAGAACACCAATAGCAGCGATCCCTCTTTGTCCCGAATCGCAGTTAGCTGACTGTCCTGGTTCCACATTACTTGACCATCGCGTCGCAGATGTGCACAGATGGCTGCTCGTACTGGGTGATGCAAAGGTACGCGCTGCTTAGACCGGATAGGTCTTGTGCGCGGTGGTGCAGGCTGAGAACGATGATCCGGACCAAAGTACCATCCACCTTCCAGTTCGCGATCTGCTTGTAGCTGTCGCTCCTTGGCGCGTCGCTCCTGTCCTTGAGCGCGTCGTCTGGCGCGGCTCTGCGTGCGGCTTTCCAGAGGGTAAGAGCGAAGAGGTTGGATGGAAATCTCTTCCTCCTCTTCCTCCCCAGAGCTATCTTCTGGTTCGGACTTTGGAGTGAAAGAGGGGGTTTCTTCTTCCCGCGGTGCCGCCTGAGCGTCGGTGACGTTCGCTGGTGCTGCCACTGCTTCATTACCTTCCAGGATCGGCCGCAGACGATGGCGTTGCTGTTTCTGAATGGTTAGCAGCAGTTCCAGGTGGGTTTCCTCCTGGATGGTTTTCAGGGGAGTCGGCTCCACTCCTTCTGTCACCGTTGTCAGCACACTTGGATTGTTCTCCGATCCGGCGATGGCCAGCTGTCGCTCCATCAACTGCTGCGTGAAGTTGAGCGACCGCTGGGAGTCCTCGAGGTCTGAAATGTCCCCAGAAGTTGCGGGCTGAGAACTGGATGGAGATAAGGTCAAATCCAGAGTTGTCTCTGGATTCGCATCTGATGGTTCCGCTGAGTCCAGGAAGAGTTGATCACCACTTGCTGTTGATGGTAGGGCCAGGTGAGCGGCCTCCTCCGCAGCTTCCCTTTCTCGCTGGTTCCATTGGTGCACCCGGTATAGGCTGCACCAGGCGTCTGGAATTCCTACATCTCCACCAGAACCTGGGATAGTACCGCACTCAGTCTCCAGAGATAGCTGAACTGCTCCTTCGGTTATCGTTAGGTCAGGGGTGACCTTCCCATGCCATCTGTACCAGCGGCGGCGATATCTGCGCCACCCTTCGGGTACCCATGCATCTCTCCATTTCTCATTCTCCTTTACCAGCGCCGCCGCGGCCATGTGCTCCGGGTGCGTCATCTCTCTCCAAGCGCGCGTGCGATCCGCCAGTGACTCCGCTCGAAGTCCTGGGGGTTCATCTCCCAACCTCGTAACCTCTGCCTCATGCTGCAGTCGGTCTCGTACAGTCTTCGGAGTTCTGCTGCGAGGTTTTCCAGTGCGCTTGCGCGCTGCGCTCGTAGGGCGCTCTGCGCTTGGGGTTGACGCCCTTCCTGCCCAGGTTGGACACGCTGCTGGTCGAGACGTCGAAGGAAACACCTCAGGTCGAAGTTTAAAAGGTGGGGGTTCGAAAGCTGGGCCAGTTTTTGAAGTTCCACCCCCTTCCTCCCCACTGTCGTCCAGAGGGTGTGAAACAGCGGGTAGTGTTACCTCCTGGATCCGCTGCCTCAAGGCTCGCATCCTCTCCACCGGAGCTTTCCTCGGTACTCGCTGCCGAGGAGTTTGCCGCCAGGGGGTGTTGAGTGGGTTGAAGGTCCACTGGGTCTCCTCCTCCTGACCATCATCCTCATCCAGTGCTGCCAGTACTGATGTCTCAGGGTTAGGGTTAGGGTTAGGGTTAGGGTTAGGGTTAGGGTTAGGGTTATCCCCAAGGTCTGTGGGGTCAACGCGGGGCGTTTCGCCACGCTCGCGTCGTGGAGCTGGATAGCGATCACCAGTTCCAAGGGAGCGATCTACACTGAACATAACGGGAGGCTTGGAGCGCTCAGGCGACGAAGTGGGTGACCTTCGTGGCGACCGCTGATGGCGCCGGGAAATCAAGTGATGTTCTCGCCGGCTCTGCTCAGTGGAAAGGTTTGCTGTGTAAACAGCGGTACTGGACAACGAGGGTTCATCCCGTAGGGTTCTGGTTCTGTCGAGATGGCGTTGTCGCCTCTGATCGGCAGACCAGGTGAATCCATATCCTCGAGCGGCCAGAGGGTTGGGGGGTGGCGGAGGATCCTGCTGGATATTCCCTCGGTTGTGGGCGAAGGCTGTACTCCTTGCCCAGGGGCGGTTACCCATACCGCCCTGTCGCCGGCGTCCCGCCGGCGGGAGGACACTCAGTCCTCCTCTTCCGCAGATTGCTGACCCGAGGAGGACGCTGCGGCCGATTCCTCGTTCTGAAAATACTCCAGCGCTTCCGCTTCATCTTCCAAATCCTCCCATTCTGTCTCCAGCGCTGCGATATGAGATTCATTTGCAGCGCGGCGGCGGGCCAAACGAGCTGGGGCGTCAGCAATCCAGGCTCGTTTTTTGGCCTCGTCGGGGCAGTTAGCCCATAAATGGGAGTCAGAGTTGCAGACGTAGCATCGGCGTGGCGGCCTGGTCAATCCCGCCGGGCTGGGCGGCACGGCATGCTGCACCCTGAGGTCGGCGGGGTCGAGGTCAGTAGTGTCTTCCTCCCCAGTGTCCTGCACGGCGTTAAGTCTGGAGGACGAGCGACCATTCCTCCAGGCAGGACTTCGGTTCGCAGGTGCCGAGGCGGGAGAGGTTCGCGCTGCGGTCAGAGCTTCACTGCGCTCCAATTTGGTGGCCACAGTGATGATATGCTGCAGCGCGGTGGAACCGGGATGAATGCTCTCCCAATTCGCTGGACTTTGCAGATCCAACCGATCCTCAATGAGGCGATCCATCACAGCTTGCTTCAGTCGCAGTCCAGACCAGAACTGATACAATAGCTGCTGCTGGCTGATGGCGTGGCAGTTGGGCATGGCGTCTGCCAATAACTGCACTACCTCGTGCCGGGATACCAGACGAGTGGCGAACAAACGCGCAGTCTCTTCGCGTCGTTGCGCCATGCGCATCACGGTCCCCGCTAGTCCTACCAGCGCGATGTCATCCAGTACGCTCCTGGCTACGTCGGCCAGGAAAGGCGCCAAAGTGGCGTAACGCCGGTTCCAGGCCTCCGAGTTCAACATACCACCTTGCTTGAGAAAAGTCAGGGATCACGGCTGCAGTTTGCGTTGCGCCACTTCCTTCAAGATCTCCGGCATGGTGATCATGGTCAGGTCTAGGCGATAAGCACTCATGCGACCCAGGGCGAAGGTGACTACGCCCATAGACAGAAAATTGACCAGCGCTTCAGAAAAAGGTGGAAGTGCGGCAATGTCAGCGTCAGTGGTGATTAGCTCAGCGGAGGAGGGGTACATAGGAATGTCTCGGATCAGCTTGAGCACATCAGCCACTGTCTTGGATTCACGGTAGACATCGCCTGGAGAAGCCGCTCCCATAAGATCGTGGTGCCCTGGAAATTGAGAAAGGCGCTGGTCCACTGGCAGGAGTCCCGGGGCCGCTGGCAAGGAATTTCCAGGCGATCTGTACTCTTCTGCGCTGGGAACACCAGAGGGAAACCGGTTGACGCCCAGTCTAGCTGGTACTGTGGCGGGAGTTGGTTGGTGGCCAGCCGCCATTCCTCGAAACAAGTACGCCTCGGAGGATGAAAATGCTGCCCAAATTTGGAGTCCCAGGGGGTCAAATTCTGTCAACTCGGACTCTAAGGCGTTTTCCGCGATGGTCACCCAGGAGTACAATGGCAGGCGTCTCTGCTGAGTTCCAGTACAGCTTTCCGCGCAACGCCGCGCTTCATCCACTTGCGTTTTCTCCACTTCCAGAGTGAAAGCGTCACTGTCCTCAATCTCAGTCAGGCGCACAGGAGTATGCACTGACCCATGCTGCGCCAGGTCTTGGATGTCCACTCCGATGTGTCGCATAGTCATCCAAATCCGATTTGTATCGGTTATGAAGTGACTGGCGCTTCCAGGCATAGTTGGCAGTCGGTAAGAATATTGTGCCTCAGCGCCGTGGCTGACAGTCACTGCGGAGGAAGAGGACAGGTGATTTCTCAGCCAGAAGGAGGCTCCTTCTAAAGTCCATAACAACACATCTAGACGCCTGTGTCGTGGTTCACCATTGTCTGAAGGCGGGGGCGAGTTTCCTGGTGACGGATGATCAGGCTCAGCGGAGTCAGAAGGCGATGCGCCGGTAGCCGGTGGATCTGGCTGAAATGGTGCCGGCGCCGGGTGAGCCGGTGCTGGAGCCGGTTGAGCCGGTGCTGGAGCCGGTTGAGCCGGTGCGGGAACCGGTTGAGCCGGTGCTGGTACCAGCCAAGGACCTGATCCAGCAGCTGGCGCCGGTGCACCTGGTAAACCGCTCGCCCATCCTAAGGTGTGCTGGTAGGGCGTCATAGGTGGAGCGCCCACCGCTGGTAGAACCGAAGTCAGATGAGGATAGTGTTGGAGCACTTGCTGATGTAGATTTTGCATGTACTCTGATACTTCTAACATCATCTGATTCTGCATTAGGGATTGATGCTGATGGTTCAGCGCGGGGACCGAGGCATCTGAGGGCGTTCTGGCTGAGGCGGGGTCAGAGAAGAGTGCTCTGCGCTGTTCTGCCAGTCGCTGCTGATTCTGTTCCCATCGCTGATGGCGCCTCTCCCGGCGAGAAAGCTGGTTCAGAGGTAAGTTTTCTGACTGGAATTCTGCTGAGGACATCTGCTTGAGAAGGGGGTTCGATGACTGGAAGAGGAGGCGGCTGGTAGGCTGCGAGTCCAACGCCACGCCTGAGTGCGAGGTCGGCGTAACTGACTGAGCTGACTGTGCTGACTGGCTGCTCCGTAGTTGTTGAGGTCAGCGAGGTAGTCAAAGGTCTGGACTCGCGGTTCAACAGGGACTCGGGCATATCCGTAGTTGTTGAGGTCAGCGAGGTAGTCAAAGGTATGGACTCGCTGTTCAACAGGGACTCGAGCATATCCGTAACCGTAGCTGCCTCCGTAGTCGCCTGAGTCAGTGAAGGCGTCAATGAAGTTGCCTCGCTGTCTTTCTCGGACTCGAAAGTCACCGATAACCTTGCCATAGAGTCACCGATCACCTTAGGTTCCGTAACGGTATCGGTAATCGGTGAGGTCAGAGAGTCACCGTTCACCTTCTCCGTAAGCGGCGATGTCAGCGAATGCCCAGAACATGCTATGCTTATGTGGCGTGGGCCACCTGTCAAGCCGGAGCCACCTGTCCTCCCCGCTGCCCGCACCTCCCCGTTGCTTGTTGAGGAGGGAGTTGGATGCATTGAGTGTGCCATGGGTTCGCCAGCAATGCGTTGGTGCATGTCTTCTGACCTCCCCGCTGCCCCCACACCCCCTTGGTTAGGGCGCGGAGTCCAGGCGAGATTCTCACCCGGCTGCTGGCGCTTTCGCCAATTGGCCACATCGGAGCGGGAGGGAAATTGGCGAAGTCCTGGTCTCTGCTCGTTCGCCTCATTCTGCATGTCCTGCTCAAGTGCTGCAATGTTGACCTCGGTCATTTCGCGCGCAGCGATCGGGTCGCGAGGTGGTCGGTCAGCAGGTAGAGATGGTCCCGCAGAGGCTGCTCCCGCGGACTCAGCCTGAAGCGCGTTCTCGAGGAATGGCGTGGGCAGCTGGCCGTGCGGGGAGGTCATCACCGTAGCTCCAGACCAAGTATGTGGAGTCCTGTAGGATGTCAAAGGGCTTCGCGGTCTTGGAGCTGGAGGACTCATGTCGCGCGTCCGCGGTGGGCTCCTGCAGCGCGGCGGTGGCGGGGTCCGGTCTCGAGTCCGAGGCGGGCTTCGCTGGCGCGGAGCTGGAGGGCTCAGGTCGCGGCTTCCGGACAGTCGCAGGATGCCAGGGAAAGGAGAGGTTGAGTTGACATACCGCTGGGGAGTCGCTCTCATGTTTCGCCCTGCACCAGGGGTGTCAACAGTCAGCACCCGTGGTGACGCCGCTCTTGCAGGACGCAGAGGCGGATTAGGGTGCTGTTTAGGTACCGTTACAGCCTCCTCCAGGGGAGGTGTCACACAAGCTGTTCCAGAATCCAGAGCCAGAGGAGTCACGCTGTTAAACTCAGGAGCATCAGCTGACAGGGTCGACTTCTTCTTGGGTATCTGGAAGCTTGGCGCACCTGCTGCTGTCGCAGCCTGCGGCGGCTGACCCGGAGAGGGCGCCTTGTAGGTGCCCTTCGCCCCCTTGCCAGTGGTTCCAGTGGCTGCAGCACCTCTCGTACTGCGCTGACTGGCCTGCCGTCCCCTTGTACGCCTGGGAGTCGACGTGGGCGACGTTGGAGGGGAGCGTCCAGTGTTGGCGTTCTGCATCATGTCGAAATTAGGAGTGGAAAAGTGTAAATCTGACCGTTGGGGAAGTCAAATCTGTCCAATTTGGGCAAATTCCCCCAGAACACTCAGAAAAACAATTCATCTTAGCAGTGGAAGTCGGGGTGAACGAAGAAATATGCTTTCCAGAGTGAAATGCGGTTTTTGGTGGTCAAATTTCAAAAATTGAGTGTTAATCGGCAGTTTGGCTAATTTCTTGGCGGCCATCCCGGAGCAATCCAGACAAATTGACCAGGTCCCAGTGTTGGAGACTATTGTTTTCTTTCAAAGAATATAAAAAAAATAGAAAATTCTCCTTCTGGGCTCTCGTTTCCTCCTATGTAGTCCGATGGGCTCAAAATTGTCTAATTTGGCTCTGTCGTGCCGATCGGCCATCCCAATTTAAAATGTAGCGATCTATGAGGACCCAGGTGTCGGGGCCAGGTTCCAAACGACAAAAAACTATCAAGAAACGTCTGGAATTTTTGTGTCCACGTTAAAACTGTCTCCGAGGTCCTCTTTTCTCAATCTGACCACTTGTGCACTTTCCACTCTCCGTTCGGGTCAATCTGGCTGTTAATCCCGGTAAATGTAAGTTGCTGGCGACCTCTTTTCCCCCTTTCTGATCATTTTGCAGCATAACAGTCTTGGACAATCGCCTGTTTGCATGCAGGGTGAAAGTCAGGGGGCAAAAGGGCGCAGAGCAATACCACTTCCAAGTGCAGACTTCTTGAGCACGTGACTGTATCCGAGCCAAAGCTCAAGGGTCAGTCAGAGGTTAATCTGCTTCAATCTTGGGGCACAGGTCCGTAGTCGGCAATTTTGCAGTGTACAAAATTGCAATGTTCTAGATAAACAGTTGAACAAGGCTACAATTCAAGCAATTGCAATATCTTTATGGCAGGAAAGATTGACCAGTAAATTAACAGGTTGAGCAACAGCTCCTCCAAATAGTTACTTCAAGTTAGAACAGCCTCCAAATGGGCAATATTCAAGTCTTATACTTTCAAGTCGCGCAGTTCATATCTCTAATCGATCTGTCCCATGTCGGCTGGCATATCATCATCTGCCACCTATACAAATCCTAATGAGAGAATCTGCATTTGGACAATCCTAATCAAGACAGTTGATTTCATTGTCCCTTGCTGATCTTTGCTTTCTTCCTACGAGGAGCCACGTCAAGCACTTCTTCTTCATCACTGTCACTGCTTATGGAGCATTTCAATTGAGTTATATACTCATGTGTCCAACATCTCGGATATTTCCTAGGTTGCCTCTTCGTCTCTTCAGACACCCCAGCCTTATTCTCACCCATTGAAGTCAATCCAGTATCTGACCCATAAGGTTTCTTTGGTGGTGCATGAACAGTCTCCACCACAGAGGCTGGGGCATCCTCAGATATGGCCTCAGACTCCTGCTCGGTGATAGGCGGATCCTCTGGCTGAACAGGTGAGGTCGGGGATGTGCCCTTTGGCACCCAGATAAGTTCACCCTTCTCATCCATGATCAATTGCAGTCCCAGTCTCTTCAACCTTCGAGCTTCAGCTTGTTCTTCAGCATCGTCAGCTACCAAGTCATCGAACTCGCTGACGTCATCCTCAGTGTCATCATATTCGGGCGAGGCTGGCTCCCATTTCGGACTGGCAGTGTCCATGTCATATGTGACACCCGCGTCATCGTTGTCATCCGAACCTGGTAGCTTCTCCTTACTGTTAGTGACACCCGCGTCATCATTGTCATCAGAATCCGGTAACTTCTCTTTACTCCAGGACACAGCGCCTGTACCCGAATCGTCACTGTCTGTAGGCTCTGAGTGTACAGGCTTACGCCCCGTGTAGGGAATTCCACGATATTCGTCATCGTCAATCACAATCGTCGGATTCCCGCGCCCCATGCTGCTGATCGGTAATGAGAATGGCGCTACCGGCGCCTTCAACTGAGTGGCGTCTTCCAGAAACCAGCCGCCGCCCCTATTACGCTCCCAGCGGCGTAGAGCACCCGAAGGGTGGACGATAATATGCTGCCAGCTATAATCCAGTCCAGGCTTTCGCTCCCCATAGTACGAAGTCAATGGCTCGGGAGTCCCCTTCCGAGCCCATTGCCATTTCACTGCTCCAGTACGCGTAAATACAATATGCCAATCGAATAGTTTGGCATGGCTAGTGTTCCCTGGCACAGGTGGTGTCGAGAGCGGGGTCTCGCGGCTGCCGCTTGCACGCACGTCCGGGAGGACCCACCGCCGGCTGCACCGCCGGCGGCGATCGAGCATGTTTACCCCGGCGAGTGGGAGGCGTCTGACACCGGTGACATGATGCCGGTGGACCCCATGCACGCGCACGAGCCCGACCTCTGCTTTGCGGACAAGATCGCACGGATGGGGGGGCTCTCGATCACGGCTGAGGGCGAGGACTTCGCGATGCGGTACATGCACGCCGAGTCGGAGACCGACTCTTGCGACGGCGACGTGGACGACTCTGCGGGTGGGTGTGACTCTGTTGACGGTGGGGGTGCGGTCCCGCGCCCTACAGCATCTCGTCGAGGATGCGGTGCACCGCCTTGGGGGTTTACCCGCTCTTCGGCGATTGCGGAAATGTTTTGTGCGTTCTTTTGTGTACGCGCCACCGCGGCGCCGCTCGCGGCTGCCGCCCCTGGCGAGGCATGTGCACCGGACCACACCGGCCTGGGGGTCGGTGGTGCTGCTGAGGCGACCGACAACGAGCCTGCATTCACTCTTGCAACGCCGGCTGCTATTCCGCCGCATCGGCAGACGCGGTATCGGGAGCTGCGACAAGGGTTCCACACTCTCCGCAATGTCCCGCGGCCGCCATGGCTGTATAATCCCGACCCTGACTTTGTTCCACAGTCGCCACCTTACCCGCCACCGCCGTACTCGTCCGATGACGAGGAGCAGGGCTCGGGGGACCATGCGGATGTACACGACGATCGACAAAATTCAGATTCCTTTTCTGGCTCCACGAATGATTCAAACACGGCATCGACAACTTCAAATCACGGCACCGTGGTTTTGCTGCAGGCTGGCACAGCAGTGCTACAGTAATCACTCAGTAATAAGAAAACCCGCCAATAAGAAAGTAGCCAGCTTTTTTGATTTCTTCACAATATTTAACACATAACACTCCATATTCAAGATCTCTATATAAATAAGAAAGTTGCTAGGCTGACCTAAAATTCCTGTTTTCTTAACATCGAGTGTTTACTGTACCGCCAACTAGTGGCTAACAAGTTAATCATGCCGCTCCTGCACAGTGAAATTGACGGTAGCTGTATGTGCAGAGGGGTCCGATCACGGGCCGGATTTCAGATTTGCATCTCTTGACTGGGAACAGCCCTGCCAGAAAGGACAGGCCTTCCCTTAGAACTCACTTTCCACCGTTCTAGATGGTGTTTGTTCACGGGTTTCACCTTCGGCTAGCCAGTAGTCACCACCCTAGGTGGTGTGCTGGAATGGTCACACCGCTTGCTTTGTGACTCTTCCTATAGTAGTGTGTATGACTGTCACCCGAACCCGAACCCTAACTGTTTATGCCCGTTATATCGGGTTTATTTATCAACTTTATTACATTCTGAGAAAACGAATCACTGAGTGAATATATCCCGAGTCCTAGGGGTATATCCAACACCGTCTTCAGGTTGGTGCCCTACCTGCACCCTGCAATCTGGCTTCCCCAAGAACCAACCTGGGCTGCCCAGCATGCAACCTGCCTTGTATATATATGCATATTCCGGTAAAAGGGGACTGATCCGTGAAGGCGGAGAAACCCGAGTAACCAGGTGGAATTAGTTGGCCCGTAAGACCTCTTGAAGGGGCCGGCGTCATCTCCACTAAGTGAATTATTAACTGCAAGGTTGCATGCTGGACAAGGCAGGTTGCATGCGGGACAAGGCAGGTTGCATGCTGGACAAGGCAGGTTGCATGCCGGACAA
>LGRX02014024.1:0-11857 GCA_001247695.2 Cymbomonas tetramitiformis
TGCAAGCTAACCCACAAGCTAACACTGGGGCTGTGGCTGTGCTTGTCGAAGGATCAGTGGGTGGCGCGGTAAACCCGGAAAGTACAGGGTGCAGAGAGAGAGAGAGCGCGCAATGCGGAGCTGTGGGAGCGACGCGACTAGGGAGCGGGTGTCCCCACCTGAAGGTAGGCGCCGCGCCCTCTGACGAAGCCCAGTGCAACAACCTTCATCAACGCCTGCAGACAGTCCCCCCACGACGACCACTCCCTCAGGTCACCGCGGGAGCCTCTCTGGCACCTGCAGATCTCTCCGGGCGTTTGTCATCCGCGGCTAAACCAGCCCGAGTAAAGCGCACAGCAAGGACACACCAGCGAGGCCTGTCCTGGGAGCGACAGCAGCCCGCGTGCAGCCCTCATCTCCACGGCGAAGAGCAGCAAACGCCCTTACTAATCCACGTGCAGCCTACTTTTATGGGCAAGGGGGGGCGCCATGCACCAAAATGTCTCGTCAAACAACCGAGTGGCTATGTGGAGACCACTCCCGACCCGCTGAACAGGCCGGCGGGCGGCGCAGCAGCGCACCTCTAATGTGAAGAGCGAGAGGAACAGCAGCTCTAGACCCGCGAAGAGCTGGGTACCTTCGTACCCCGGCTCCAACGCAAGCACAACACTGGACACACAGATGCACAGCATCACCAAGCTATCGAACCGGTTGTCATCGATGAGCTGCGCGCGACGTGCCCTCGCCCCCCTCGCCGACGGTCAGAGGGCTGCTGGACGCTTGGTGCATGCGGATGCCGGCCTGCTCCAGGAGGGCTGCGGATGCTGCAGCCACCAGCAGGGGCGCCTCGGGAATCTATGCCCTTCACAGCGTGCTCCTCGCCCTGCTCGCCGGCCATCTGACCATTCCCTGCAACTCAGATGCAGCCGCCCAAATCCGACAGCGCCAACCCTCTACAACGTTGCATCGCTCCTTTCTTTCCCCCTTTGGCTGGCTCCTGCGCTTATGAAACACCCTGTAACAACCACCCAAGCCGGATCATACGCTCGGGCCAGGCAAAGGGAACGGGCGGAAGGACACGCGTGGCAGAACTCACAGCAAAGATCTCGCGGCGCAGAAAGAACGTCTTCGGCATGCAGCCCAGCGAGCTGCCCTGGAGCTCCCCGTAGAGGAGCCCGGCTGCGCCGCTGTGTAGGGACAGCTTGCCCTGCGAGGCCCCGCAGAGTGGCCCCACTCGCGTCATCCTCGCGACCCCTTGCCGCCAGGAGAATCGTGCGTCACACGACAGAGCGGAAGGCCGGGAAAGGGGTATGCCTGCACACGATGACGCAGCGCACACGATGACGCAGCGGCTGGCAGTGGGTAGAGATGCACGCCGGGCTTCAGAGCGGCACTGCGGCGGAGGGCGGCGCAACGGAGCGCGCGTCACCGCCGTGCCTCCAGAAGTCCAGGGCGCTAGGTGGAGCGGCACCTTGCTGTCGCTTCGGGCGGTGTGTCTCGTTTTCTTGTGGCTGGGGCTGCTCTTCTGCGACGTGGAGGGGTCGCTCGCGGCGCCGCTCCTCTTGCTCCCCTTCCCCTTCTCCAGCTCGGAATCGGAGCTCGGGTGATCCATCATCTGTTTCAGGCCGTCGATGTACTGCGAGTGGCGCTGGACCGCCTTCATCTTCGAGCGCTCCGTCTTGGACATCCCCCGGTCGCGGCCCTCCCAGCTGCCCTCGTCCTCTTTGCTTTTTCCGTGCTTCTCTTTGTGACTCGAGCTCGTTCCGGCCGTCGACTTTTGGCTATCCCTGGGAGCGCAGCGCACCCCCGCCAACCCTCCCATCCGGCATCTCCCCCTGCTACCCACCGCGGGGGCCATGCTATCCCTCCCTCCGCAAAGCATATCCATGGAGGCCATATGTCATCGCCAACCCCGTCAGAATAAAAAACACAGCTAACCCCAAACCCTGACGAATGAGCAGCGACGCCCTCCCTGACCCGAGAAAAGCGAAGAGCACTGCCACTCCGAACCCGCGGGGGTGACCAGCACCGCGGCCCCACGGCCCTGGGAGTGACCCGGCGCCGCCATGGCTGCAACAAACGGTGTGATGACCACAGAAATCCAGAAAGTCAAAGGAGCCCAATTTTCCTCGGAACAGGCAAGAAGAGAAAGCGAATTCGCTCCGTACCATTCCGTCATCCGCTTCTGAAAGTGCACCAGCGTTGGGGTGACGGGCTCCTCCCCCGTCTGGCCCGCGTCCTGATCGGAGTCGCCAGGTTCTGCTGCCAGCGCGGCGTCGGGCTGTACCAATCACATCCCACCACTTACATCCTGAAATATTGAATCGGATCGACCTGGAGGGCGATGCACTGGATGCGGCAGCACGTGCAGGCGGCGCCTTGTGGCTTGGGCTGAGACATAACTGCTTGGAGGGAATGCACAGCGGAGGCTCCCCAAGGTAGGCCCAGCCAGCAGCTTGGGTTCACATTGTAAGTGCACTCGAGGGGTTCTGGGAGACCGCACAGAAAGGGAGGGGGTGCAGCGGCGGGAGTGAGGTATGGGCAAGGTAAGGGGGTTTCGGTTGGGGGCTCGAGGACTTCTCCACACAGGAGGGTGCAATAGCGAGCCGGTCGCGAGCAGAACAAGGGCGGCATGCGGGGAGGAGTAGTTGGGGCAAACGGGGGAGGGGTGTAAGATGAGATGGGGAGGCAGCGAGGGAGGGAGCGAAGAGTTGGGCGTACGGCGGTATGCTTGCTCGACATGGCGGTGAGCAGCACCGCGATGAAAAGGTTGAGCACCATGAAATTGCCGACCACCACCAAGACGATGAAGTACGCGATGTTCCAGTAGCTCGTCACTTGCACGCAGTCGTACATGATCAAGTTCCAATCTTCTAGGGTCAGAATCTGCGTTGCATCGCTCCGGTCATCCCTCCGGTCGTCCCGGCTCCGCTCGCACCGAGGCTGCGGCCGTGTCCGTCGCAGCAGCCAGAGCCCTCCGCCGCTCCAAGGCGCTGCTTGCACCACCCCGAGGTGGGGGACCCCGCACACTACCACGTGGGACAAGCGGGGCGCGAGGAGGGAGAAGGCAGCCGAATGATACACGGCCACATGCCATCAGAACGGCGAATAGCAACGAAGCCTGCTGCACGCTTGATGCGAGTGGAGTTCCGGCTCAATTGCTTGCGAGTTGCAGCTGAAGCGCACTGCCGGCATCCACCATACGCAGCGGCATCGTCCGATTGCATGCCAGGGCGCCTTCTCCATGGCCTGCCTGGTCAAGGCCTGGGAAATGTGGGGTGTGAGGAAAGGGCATGGAGCGGAGCCCGCACTGAGTGCAGGCGGGGATGAGCGCAAAGGACATACCTGAAACACCGTCAGGAAGGCCCACCAAAAAGAGTCGAAGTTGTACCGGGGCAGCTCCACCAACCCGTTCTCTAACGTCAGCTGGCCTCCGAACAGCTCCATACCTGCCAGCACCACCCGCCACCGATCTGCGCCTGCAACCCTCTACCTCCAGCGCCAAGTCTATGGGACTGAAGCCCGTGTGTATGCGTGGCTTATCCTTGGACGGACTCCTTTGGAGAGGGGAGATGGGGGGGAGGGAGGGGAGGGGAGGGAGATGGGGAGGGGGAGGGGAGGGGGATTACCCAGCAAGGCAAAGATGAAGCAAACCAGGAGCACCAGAATGACGAAGTTGACGAGCTCCTGCCGGCCGCTCCCCCCGGCCTCAGGCACTCTCAGACGGGCGCCAGCGGATGCAGCAACCCCGCACTTGGGAGGGGTTTCCTCTCAGGCGGGGCAGCGCAGCGCGAGGAACCTCAGGCGGGGCAGCGCAGCGCGAGGAACCTCAGGCGGGGCAGCGCAACACGAGGCAGCGGGGCAACGCTCGTCCCAGCTTCGGTCCCATTTGCAGTCTCAAATTACGATTTGGTGTCCGATTCGAAGGGTGGGGTGTTGTACGCGACGTTGATTGGATTGCCATCTGCGCATTTTTTCTTTCAACGCCGGAGATTTAAAGCAGTCGGAATTCGCATACGAATCTCCGTGATTGAAAGAAAAGTGCGAGATTGCAGCTCAATCAACTTTCTAACCACCTTTACGGACCCCAGGTATCATGCTTTAAACGGAAGCTGAGGAGCTGAGCAAGCCGTGTGTCAAGCCGAGAGTGGGAATGATCAATCTCAATCTCAGTCCCTTCAGCCTCATAAGAGGGCGAGGAGGAGGGGGGCGCTCCAGAGATCTCTGAGGCCTCGCGAGTGGAGCGGGTCAAGTCTTGGCCGAGATGTCGGAACTGGAGGGCAGCTTGTCTCACTCGCATTCTTAGTCTCAGTCGGGGTCGCTGTCTCAGCCTCGGCCTCGGAAACAGCTGGCTGTCACAGGCGGACAGGCAGCCGCCAGTGGGAGCTGGAAGCGGCGGGGCGGGGAGAACCGCACGCGTGCCGGGCCCGGCCGGCGTGCGGAGCTCAGGCGCGCACCCCGAGAGCCTGGTAGACTTGCTGGAGGAAGAGGTGCAGCGACTTCCACGAGCGCACGAGCTTGA
This sequence comes from Cymbomonas tetramitiformis, assembly GCA_001247695.2. Classification (NCBI taxonomy): domain Eukaryota; kingdom Viridiplantae; phylum Chlorophyta; class Pyramimonadophyceae; order Pyramimonadales; family Pyramimonadaceae; genus Cymbomonas; species Cymbomonas tetramitiformis. The sequence continues at coordinate 4,502 of LGRX02014024.1, forward strand.
AGACGCGTAAGATGCGGAATCCGCGCAGAGCCGAGGCGGTGCCGGAGTTCTCGTTCCCGAGCAGACTCACCGCCACCGCGGACGCGATCATCTCCATCAGGCCAATGGCCACCACGATGGCATCGAACAAATTGTAGCGGTCTTGCATGAACTCCTCCCAGGGAAAGGCGATGAGCTGCGGCCACATTCCCACCTCCCCCGCTTCCTCAACCGCTTTCTCCCACATGATCCGCCACCCGCGCACATCAAGCCTCGCATGGAGCGCACGCCCCTGCGGCTGTCGTTAGATCGAACGCCAACAACACGCATGGCGACCATCTGAGGGGCTGAGAAGATCCCAGCCGATCCTTGGGACGTTGCGCGCAGCGAAGGCCTGGCGAGGACAGGAAGGGCGCAGCACCTTGAGGACCAGCTCCACGGTGAACAATACGGTGCATACGAAGTTCACCAGGTCCAAACACTTCGCGTAGGTGTCTGACATGCCTGCCAATGCCGCGCATCCCCCCCCATCCGCGCTCACCTAAACTCCCCATCTCCACCCGCCGCATCGCCGGACCCAACTGCCAGAACAACTCTCAAGGAATCACGGCTGAGAGGGGTCAGGCACGCTGCGAGAAGCGGGTAGCTCGGGGGGAGCACGTCTGTTGCTTCAGCCGCATTAGACGCGCGCTGCTGGCATGTGGTCTGAGCAAAGGCTTCGTTCTGTGGGGGCATCGAGCGGACGGAAGCGGAACAGCAACGCGTTTTTTATAGGTGACGCTGTGGGGAGAGGCCGGGCGTTGGGTGCCGCGTATGGGGCTGAGCACACCATGGTACACCATGCTCAAGCAGAGGGTATTTAAAAAGATGAGGAAGATGATAAAGATACGAAACCAGGCGCGGTCAAAGTACGCCCGGAACTGGATCCGGATCTTCAGGAGAGTCTGTTTTGACCGCCCACCCCGCCCTTCCCCACCAACGTCACGATCCAGGCAACCACGCCATTCAGCATAGGCATGCAGCGGCGGTCACGTGCGCCCCAGCTCATTGGGCCAGGTCCCGACATCGCAGACTGGAAAGTGGCGCCACAACCTCTCCTGCAGCAATCCCTCCCACCGCAAACCGGAAGTTGCGACACAACTTCATTTGCACACTACAAGTACAAGCACAAGTGACCACAGGCGACTCGCGCGGTGGGCCACGTGGACAATGCATTTTTGTCGCAACACGAGCAACACATGATGGGCCAAAATTCAGGCGGTTCGCAGGGATAGCTATCTCAAGAGAGGGCTATAGCGCCGCCCACGATGCACTGCGGCCACCAGGCAGCAGCCCTCGAAATGACGTGGCACCAAACGTTCAGCTTGCAGCCCTCAGCCTTCAGAGGCGCCCCATACCTTCTGGCGAGAGGGCTTGCTGGGAGGGGCAATGGCACCCGCGCTGTGTCACCGAGGTAGGACAATAGAAGACAGGTTTTACCCTCGCCCCGCTCTCGACGGCCCTCACAGCGCAGCAGCGGGAGCGGGCCGATGACGGGATGGGCGGCATTCTGCAGCATGACACACACCGCATTGCCATGCTGCCTCCAGGACTTCGTCCTCCCGAGGGTCGTTGGCACCCCTTCGTCCACAGTCCCCCTCAGCGCGCCGCCTTCCCAGATCTGCACCCAAAAGCCATCGGCCCGCATCCCCACACCACTCCTCACCCAACCCATTCGCGTGCCTCTCCCCGCCGCACTCCTGGCCTGTGATACCTCCCATGCGCGCGCAGGGCCGCCGGGCATGGCGGATACCTCCCATGCGCTCGCCGGGCCGCCGGGCATGGCGGATACCTCCCATGCGCTCGCAGGGCCGCCGGGCATGGCGGATACCTCCCATGCGCTCGCCGGGCCGCCGGGCATGGCGGATACCTCCCATGCGCGCGCAGGGCCGCCGGGCATGGCGGATACCTCCCATGCGCGCGCAGGGCCGCCGGGCATGGCGGATACCTCCCATGCGCGCACAGGGCCGCCGGGCATGGCGGATACCTCCCATGCGCTCGCAGGGCCGCCGGGCATGGCGGATACCGACGTACCGAGAGTCTCGAGCGTTTCTGATTGGTTGGACCCGCAGAGATCTCCGCATCCGGGGTCCCCACCCTCGCTAGTATTCTCTCCACATCCGTGTCCGAGTACGCTGACATGGCAACCAACCCGCGTCCCACTCAACGCGGCCACGCGGTCCTGAGGGCTCGCATCGCAGCGGGTTCCTCCAGGGCTGGCCAACGTTAGGACCAGGCTGTGAGCACCCAGCACCGTGCACCGCGCTGCGGCCCCCGGCCAGCTCCGGTGGACGTTCCTTGCGCTCCAGGAATGTACGTATGCATGCTCGTCGTTTTTTAAGTGTATAGTTGCTCGCACCCCGGCTGCGCGCCCGCGTCATAAATATGGGAGGTCACACATTAGTGACATGGAATCCACTTTCTGCCAAAATGCGAGAAGCAGCCGTGATTGATATTCGAACCGTGCATGCTCGCCACCTCCGCGACGCTGCCATTACGGCATACGCTGCGCCAAGCTCGCCACCCTCTGGGAGGGCTGCAGGTGCATGCGCTGCACCGCCTGAACGGGGGGAAGTCTGACGGCGGGTCGGCTCAAGCAAAGCGCCACGTGGCCGCAACGAGGTGCGTAGCGTAGTGGCGCCTCACCTCCCTGTGACTCCGGCATCGTGATCTCCTCCACGTCCGCCGCCTGCTGTCCGTCGTCGGCCCCCTTACCCTGTAACATTCCGACAGGCCTCAGCACCATGTAACACCCCTAACGTCCCCAGCAGTCGCCATGAGCAAGCTTCCTTCCACCTGCACATGCCGCCGAGGCTCACCCTGCCTGCGGGCGCACGCACAGAGCGCTGAGGGCCTGCACTCTTCGTTCAGCCCAGGTGGGCTGCAACAGTGACTGGGGCTGTCATCTCTATCAAGAGGTAGGTCCTAAACCAGTGGGATCCTGCCACGGTACAGCTGAAGATGGGGGTGAGCTGTCATCTCCCATGACTAAGTGACCTTGCTGGTCGCTGACCAGTCGGGGCGCACTTCGCCGCTCTCCAGCTCCGCTTGCAGAGCTTTCAGAGTCTTCTGATCCTCGTCGCTCTGATCACCCCACCAGCCACCCGCGTGACTTCACTGACTGGCTCATTGGCAGGAACCGAATGGAGGTTTCCCTCCCCCCCCTCCCTGCCCCGAAACTCTCGAAGCCATCGGGAGTGGCTCGTGGCGGGACTTGGCTATGACTTCAACCGTATAGCGGAGTTGACCTGGGAGACGCAGGTGTAGAGAGTTTAGGACTTTACCCGTATGTCGGAGTAGATCTGGGTTATGATGCTCAATGTGAGATTCAGCAGAAGGAACGATCCCAAAACGATGAGCAACAGGAAGTAGATGAACGCCCACCCTGAGCGCTCCCCGCAACACCAGTCACCCCTCGAGTTCGGAATCCCAGCAGCCCTCACTGCGGCCTACGGAATGCCAAACACCCTCTCTGAGCGCTCTAGTGGAATCCGCGACGAGGGATTCACCAACGGGGCCGTGCGGAGCAACCATAGGATACCCGCCAACAAACCATGACACGAATCGCACAGGAACACTCCACACAGTAACCCTGCACCCCCTTAGAGCGCACCCCACAGTGACCCCTACAGACCGTGCCACGGCACCCCCTTAAAGTGCACCCCACAGCAACCCTCACACAGGTCGACATTGCATTCCATTTGACGGCGTGCCACATCAGCTGATCCGTGATTGCATCTCAACTGATGGTGTGACATGTCTGCAGGGTCATCATTGCATCCAAATCGATGGTGCATTCATGCCGTCAGCGACACATCGGCGATGCTGTAAGTGATGAAGTAGGCTTTGTAACACTCCAGGAGGATGCTGAATGCCATACCCGAAAACCCATCAATGACGGCATACATGATGAACACCCAACCCTCGAGAGTGATAATCTGGAATATGGCGAGAAACGCCCAAAGAATGTTGTCGAAGCTCGTGATGCCGTAGTTCGGATTCTTAAAGATAGCACAGAAGTGATCGTCCTGGCATCGATGCCCACTCCAACCGAAGTACGCCGAAGACTCCTGCGTGCACTCCTCCCCCTCCCCCCCTGCGCACTTACCCCATGCATCTCGAGCTGGCCTGATCCCACTTTCTCCATGTTCAGATGACCATCTGTGCCATACAAGCACATCACCAAACCACCTGTCCACCACCTGCGCCACACGCATGCGTCATCTGCCCGCATCCACCACCTGCACCACATGCATGCGTCACCCGCCCGCATCCCCCACCTGCGCCACACGTATGCGACACCTGCCCGCATTCACCACCTGCGCCACATGCATGCGGCACCCGCCCGCATCCACCACCTGCGCCACATGCATGCGTCACCCACCCACATCCCCCGCCTGCACCACACGTATGCGTCCACCTGCCCGCATCCCCCACCTGGCCACACGTACGCGTTCACCTGCCCGTATCCACCACCTGTGCCACACGTATGCGTCACCCGCCCGCATCCCCCACCTGCGCCACACGTACGCGTCACCTGCCCGCATACCCCACCTGCGCCACACGCATGCGTCACCCGCCCGCATCCACCACCTGCGCCACATGCATGCGTCACCTGCCCGCATCCACCACCTGCGCCACACGCAGGTGTCACCCGCACGCATCCACCACCTGCGCCACACGCAGGTGTCACCCGCACGCATCCACCACCTGCGCCACACGCATGTGTAACCCGTCTGCATCCACCATCTGCGCCACATGCATGCGTCACCCGCCCTCATCCCCCACCTGCGCCACACGCATGCGTCACCCGCCCGCATCCCCCACCTGCGCCACACGCATGCGTCACCCGCCCGCATCCCCCACCTGCGCCACACGCATGCGTCACCCGCCCGCATCCCCCACCTGCGCCACATGCATGTGACATCCCCCCCACCCTATGTCCACCACCTGTATTGCGCGTACGCATGACTTGCCCGCGGCACCCGCCCTGTGCGACTCATCCATGCGCGGTGCGGTGGAGAGTGCCCAGCGGTACTGCACGGGCCAGCACTAGAGGCGGGCGCGGGACGCCCCATACCTCGAAAATGCACACGGTGGGAACGTCCTCGAAGTCACTCCTTGCCAGCTCGACCTGCAGCAGGTTCCACTCCAACCCCTCCCCACCAACACCCGCAAGGCTTGCACCAACACCCGCAAGGCTTGCACCAACACCCGCAAGGCTTGCACCACGTCCCGGGCCATCCCGCAGACAAGGAGCACAGAGCTCGGCCTCGGTCCTCCCAAGGTGTGGCACCTTCTACACTTGAGACGAGCAAGCATTCTGCTGGCCCCATGCCCCCAGAGCCCCACGAGATGCCGCGGTGAGTAAGCTAACCCGGGTGAGCGCCTTGCGGAAGGCCGCGGTGGGGAGAGGGTCGGGGGCGGGGGTCATGGGGGCCTCGAGGAGCCTCGTCCCTGCTGGACCCTACAAGGGGACCTTGCGGGAGCTCTGCGCGGCGCACTGCAGTGGAGCGGCCAGCCAAGAGGCTGCCGGGCCTGCCTGGCGTGCGCGTCGGGTGGTGGAGGAGGCTGTGGGGCTAGGCGCGCGCATGGCCTTCCTGGCTAGGCGCACCGTGAACTGCCCGTCATCTCCCATCACATACTCGAAGCAACGAGTGCGCAGCACTCCTGCCGCCCCCTCCCTTCCCGTCCCCAGTCTACCAGCCGCCGCAGCCCGCGTCCTCGCGAGGCGCCACGCGCTTCGTGTGCGCAGCCCCACGGGCGTCTGACCCCAGGCCCGCCGTTTGATCGCTGGCCGGCTTTGACAGGGTGAGGTTCGGAAACGGCGCTGCCTTGCGTCTGCAGCCTGCAGCGGTCTGAGGGCGACCCAGGCGAGTCCAATCTGCCGCGCTCCGCGAATGGGACCGCGCCGACTACCGCAACTACCGGGCTCGAACCGGGCAGCTTCGGCGACTGCGATTGGGGCGGCGGAGCGGCGCCTCATCAAGTCCAAACCTACAGCGATCCGAGGGCTCCCACGCACGGAGGCCGCGGAGCGGACGGTCGCAGAGGATAACCGTAGAAAGCATGGAGGGCGGCTGGAGGTAACAGGAGGGAAATGGCAACGGGAGGGAGGGAGGGAGGGAGGGGGGCTGAGAGCACACGCATTACGTGCGAGGTGTCAACGCATTAAAAGGCTTTTACAGCAACATGTGCTCCAGGAGTCCGGAGCTCCAGCGCAGGAGTCAGAGTCCCTTCGAGCACGAGAGTTGAGTGAGGGGGGTCGCCGGAAGGGAGTGCGGTCCGGATGGGAGGGGTTGGGGCGGGAGCCCACCCTTGAACAGCTGCACGCCGACGATTCCGAAGATGATGAAGTGGAAGCCGCACAGGAGCAGCACGTTGGAGATCTGCGGCACGGCCTGGATGATCGTGGTCACCAGGATGCGCATCCCGGGCATCGTGCGGATCGACCGCAGCGGCCGCAGCAGCCGGATGGTTCGGATGGAGGACACATTGCCCAAGCCGTCCGGCAGGAGGCTGGCAACCGCATCCCGCCGCCCCCATCCTTGCTCATCAACGGCGCATCACCGCCGCACACTGCTGAGGCTCATCACCGCCGCACACTGCTGAGGCTCATCACCGCCGCACACTGCTGAGGCTCATCACCGCCGCAAACTGCTGAGGCTCATCAGTTTATTAAGGCAGCAAGATATAGAGTTGCCAGGTTTCACAAAATGTAGGGTTGATAGCTTTAGGGTTGATAGCTTTAGGGTTGCACGGTGGTAGGATGCGCCGTATAGAATTGCCAGGGTGGGAAAGTGTACCGCCGCAAGGTACAGGGTTGCCATAAGTAGGGTTGACCTGTGCGGGCATGCAGGGTGGTCGGATTATGGCTGCCTCGATTTAATTTGGCAAGGGCCTAAATACGCATGGTGTGCCTGATGCTTCGGCCATCTCGGTCGGCCTGACCACTCCACGCTGACGCTGGGGCGGCAAGCGATATCCCTGGAGCAGGCCGGGGTCTGGCATGCTGACATGCCAGGGCTCAGGCCAACCTGATGAGGCTGAAGAAGACCACTGCAAAGTCCAGCACGTTCCATGTGTTCCTCAAGTAGCACTCTTGACCAATCACCAGACCTTGCGCGATCACCTGCACCGCATGGCCGCACAGAGGGGGGCAGGGACCGGTGAAGAGGGGCTCCACGCATAGAATGCAGAGGGAAAGACGCAGGCGTGGAGCACATAGGGGGGCAGGGACCGGTGAAGAGGGGCTCCACGCATAGAATGCAGAGGGAAAGACGCAGGCGTGGAGCACATAGGGGGGCAGGGACCGGTGAAGAGGGGCTCCACGCATAG
>LGRX02014025.1:0-13024 GCA_001247695.2 Cymbomonas tetramitiformis
CCCTTTAATGGGTCCCACTATCGGTCCCCCTCACCCCCCTGCGCCCTTGTTTGCCCCTCGAGGCATGTGGACGAACTTAAATTGTGTGCATTTTTTGGGGTTGAGGTAGATCCATTCTTTGCGGGATGCATTAATGGAATCTTCCGAATTGTCATGGGACTCACAGGTCGGATGGGACGAGTGGAACTAGTGGCACTTATGAAACTATTGGAATTGCTGGAATTGCTGGACCTGGTGAGTTTGGAGGTCTAAAGGGAATTGTAGGATTATGCGGGTTTATTCAGACGGAATGGATTTGTGGGACTTACGGGGCTAGTGCCAGGACTGATGGGACTAGGGGGACTGCTTGAACTGGTACGTGCATATAAAATACTTTTACTTCTTCTAGATGAAATCCAGCAGGCGGAATGTTCCATGTGAACCAAGATGGCTATATTGCCCATTAATAACATGATAGAATTTTGCAAGGGAATATTCCTATATTCAAAAAAATCGCCTGCGGCAGCCAGGTTTTTGGTGTACTTTTCCAGTTAGACGATTGGACATGGTGGGACTGCTGGGACTCACAGGTCGGATGGGACGAATGGTACTGGTGGCACTGGTGAAACTAATGGAATTGCTGGGACTCCGGAACCTGGTGGGTCTGGACGTCTACAACGGATTGTAGGATTACTCGGGTTTATTCAGACGGAATGGATTTGTGGGACTTACGGGGCTAGTGCTAGGACTGATGGGACTAGTGGGACTGCTTGAACTGGAACGTGCATATAAAATACTTTTACTTTTTTTCAGATGAAATCCAGCAGGCGGAATGTTCCATGTGAACCAAGATGGCTATATTGCCCATTAATAACATGATAGAATTTTGCAAGGGAATATTCCTATATTAAAAAGAAATCGCCTGCGGCAGCTCGGGTTTTGGTGTACTTTTCCAGTTAGCCGATTGGAAATGGTGGGACCGCTGGGACTCGCAGGTCGAATGGGACGAATGGTACTGGTGGCACTGGTGAAACTAATGGAATTGCTGAAACTTCGGAACCTGGTGGGTCTGGACGTCTAAAACGGATTGTAGGATTATGCGGGTTTATTCAGACGGAATGGATTTGTGGGACTTACGGGGCTAGTGCCAGGACTGATGGGACTAGGGGGACTGCTTGAACTGGTACGTGCATATAAAAAACTTTTACTTCTTCCAGATGAAATCCAGCAGGCGGAATGTTCCATGTGAACCAAGATGGCTATATTGCCCATTAATAACATGATAGAATTTTGCAAGGGAATATTCCTATATTAAAAAAAAATCGCCTGCGGCAGCCAGGTTTCGGGTGTACTTTTCCAGTTAGACGATTGGAAATGGTGGGACCGCTGGGACTCACAGGTCGGATGGGACGAATGGTACTGGTGGCACTGGTGAAACTAATGGAATTGCTGGGACTCCGGAACCTGGTGGGTCTGGACGTCTAAAACGGATTGTAGGATTATGCGGGTTTATTCAGACGGAATGGATTTGTGGGACTTACGGGGCTAGTGCCAGGACTGATGGGACTAGGGGGACTGCTTGAACTGGAACGTGCATATAAAAAACTTTTACTTCTTCCAGATGAAATCCAGCAGGCGGAATGTTCCATGTGAACCAAGATGGCTATATTGCCCATTAATAACATGATAGAATTTTGCAAGGGAATATTCCTATATTCAAAAGAAATCGCCTGCGGCAGCCAGGTTTCTGGTGTACTTTTCCAGTTAGACGATTGGAAATGGTGGGACCGCTGGGACTCACAGGTCGGATGGGACGAATGGTACTGGTGGCACTGGTGAAACTAATGGAATTGCTGGGACTCCGGAACCTGGTGGGTCGGGACGTCTAAAACGGATTGTAGGATTATGCGGGTTTATTCAGACGGAATGGATTTGTGGGACTTACGGGAATGGTGCCAGGACTGATGGGACTAGGGGGACTGCTTGAACTGGTACGTGCATATAAAATACTTTTACTTCTTCCAGATGAAATCCAGCAGGCGGAATGTTCCATGTGAACCAAGATGGCTATATTGCCCATTAATAACATGATAGAATTTTGCAAGGGAATATTCCTATATTCAAAAGAAATCGCCTGCGGCAGCCAGGTTTCGGGTGTACTTTTCCAGTTAGACGATTGGAAATGGTGGGACCGCTGGGACTCACAGGTCGAATGGGACGAATGGTACTGGTGGCACTGGTGAAACTAATGGAATTGCTGGGACTCCGGAACCTGGTGGGTCTGGACGTCTAAAACGGATTATATGATTACTCGGTTTATTCAGACGGAATGGATTTGTGGGACTTACGGGGCTAGTGCCAGGACTGATGGGACTAGTGGGACTGCTTGAACTGGTACGTGCATATAAAATACTTTTACTTCTTCCAGATGAAATCCAGCAGGCGGAATGTTCCATGTGAACCAAGATGGCTATATTGCCCATTAATAACATGATAGAATTTTGCAAGGGAATATTCCTATATTCAAAAGAAATCGCCTGCGGCAGCCAGGTTTTTGGTGTACTTTTCCAGTTAGACGATTGGAAATGGTGGGACCGCTGGGACTCACAGGTCGGATGGGACGAATGGTACTGGTGGCACTGGTGAAACTAATGGAATTGCTGGGACTCCGGAACCTGGTGGGTCGGGACGTCTAAAACGGATTGTAGGATTACTCGGGTTTATTCAGACGGAATGGATTTGTGGGACTTACGGGGCTAGTGCCAGGACTGATGGGACTAGGGGGACAGCTTGAACTGGTACGTGCATATAAAATACTTTTACTTTTTCCAGATGAAATCCAGCAGGCGGAATATTCCATGTGAACCAAGATGGCTATATTGCCCATTAATAACATGATAGAATTTTGCAAGGGAATATTCCTATATTCAAAAGAAATCGCCTGCGGCAGCCAGGTTTCGGGTGTACTTTTCCAGTTAGCCGATTGGAAATGGTGGGACCGCTGGGACTCACAGGTCGAATGGGACGAATGGTACTGGTGGCACTGGTGAAACTAATGGAATTGCTGGGACTCCGGAACCTGGTGGGTCTGGACGTCTAAAACGGATTGTAGGATTATGCGGGTTTATTCAGACGGAATGGATTTGTGGGACTTACGGGGCTAGTGCCAGGACTGATGGGACTAGTGGGACTGCTTGAACTGGTACGTGCATATAAAATACTTTTACTTCTTCCAGATGAAATCCAGCAGGCGGAATGTTCCATGTGAACCAAGATGGCTATATTGCCCATTAATAACATGATAGAATTTTGCAAGGGAATATTCCTATATTCAAAAGAAATCGCCTGCGGCAGCCAGGTTTCTGGTGTACTTTTCTAGTTAGCCGATTGGAAATGGTGGGACCGCTGGGACTCACAGGTCGAATGGGACGAATGGTACTGGTGGCACTGGTGAAACTAATGGAATTGCTGGGACTCCGGAACCTGGTGGGTCTGGACGTCTAAAACGGATTGTAGGATTATGCGGGTTTATTCAGACGGAATGGATTTGTGGGACTTACGGGGCTAGTGCCAGGACTGACAGTGGGACTAGGGGGACCGCTTGAACTGGAACGTGCATATAAAATACTTTTACTTCTTCCAGATGAAATCCAGCAGGCGGAATGTTCCATGTGAACCAAGATGGCTATATTGCCCATTAATAACATGATAGAATTTTGCAAGGGAATATTCCTATATTCAAAAGAAATCGCCTGCGGCAGCCAGGTTTTTGGTGTACTTTTCCAGTTAGACGATTGGAAATGGTGGGACCGCTGGGACTCACAGGTCGGATGGGACGAATGGTACTGGTGGCACTGGTGAAACTAATGGAATTGCTGGGACTTCGGAACCTGGTGGGTCGGGACGTCTAAAACGGATTGTAGGATTACTCGGGTTTATTCAGACGGAATGGATTTGTGGGACTTACGGGAATGGTGCCAGGACTGATGGGACTAGGGGGACAGCTTGAACTGGTACGTGCATATAAAATACTTTTACTTCTTCTAGATGAAATCCAGCAGGCGGAATATTCCATGTGAACCAAGATGGCCATATTCCCCATTAATAACATGATAGAATTTTGCAAGGGAATATTCCTATATTAAAAAAAAAACGCCTGCGGCAGCCAGGTTTCGGGTGTACTTTTCCAGTTAGACGATTGGAAATGGTGGGACCGCTGGGACTCACAGGTCGAATAAGACGAATGGTACTGGTGGCACTGGTGAAACTATTGGAATTGCTGGGACTCCGGAACCTGGTGGGTCGGGACGTCTAAAACGGATTGTAGGATTACTCGGGTTTATTCAGACGAAATGGATTTGTGGGACTTACGGGGCTAGTGCTAGGACTGATGGGACTAGTGGGACTGCTTGAACTGGTACGTGCATATAAAATACTTTTACTTCTTCTAGATGAAATCCAGCAGGCGGAATGTTCCATGTGAACCAAGATGGCTATATTGCCCATTAATAACATGATAGAATTTTGCAAGGGAATATTCCTATATTAAAAAGAAATCGCCTGCGGCAGCCAGGTTTCTGGTGTACTTTTCTAGTTAGCCGATTGGAAATGGTGGGACCGCTGGGACTCACAGGTCGAATGGGACGAATGGTACTGGTGGCACTGGTGAAACTAATGGAATTGCTGGGACTCCGGAACCTGGTGGGTCGGGACGTCTAAAACGGATTGTAGGATTATGCGGGTTTATTCAGACGGGATGGATTTGTGGGACTTACGGGGCTAGTGCCAGGACTGATGGGACTAGTGGGACAGCTTGAACTGGTACGTGCATATAAAATACTTTTACTTCTTCCAGATGAAATCCAGCAGGCGGAATGTTCCATGTGAACCAAGATGGCTATATTGCCCATTAATAACGTGATAGAATTTTGCAAGGGAATATTCCTATATTCAAAAGAAATCGCCTGCGGCAGCCAGGTTTCTGGTGAACTTTTCTAGTTAGCCGATTGGAAATGGTGGGACCGCTGGGACTCACAGGTCGAATGGGACGAATGGTACTGGTGGCACTGGCGAAACTAATGGAATTGCTGGGACTCCGGAACCTGGTGGGTCTGGACGTCTAAAACGGATTGTAGGATTATGCGGGTTTATTCAGACGGAATGGATTTGTGGGACTTACGGGGCTAGTGCCAGGACTGATGGGACTAGGGGGACAGCTTGAACTGGTACGTGCATATAAAAAACTTTTACTTCTTCTAGATGAAATCCAGCAGGCGGAATGTTCCATGTGAACCAAGATGGCTATATTGCCCATTAATAACATGATAGAATTTTGCAAGGGAATATTCCTATATTAAAAAGAAATCGCCTGCGGCAGCTCGGGTTTCGGGTGTACTTTTCCAGTTAGACGATTGGAAATGGTGGGACCGCTGGGACTCACAGGTCGAATGGGACGAATGGTACTGGTGGCACTGGTGAAACTAATGGAATTGCTGGGACTCCGGAACCTGGTGGGTCTGGACGTCTACAACGGATTATATGATTACTCAGGTTTATTCAGACGGAATGGATTTGTGGGACTTACGGGGCTAGTGCCAGGACTGATGGGACTAGGGGGACTGCTTGAACTGGAACGTGCATACAAAAAACTTTCACTTCTTCCAGATGAAATCCAGCAGGCGGAATGTTCCATGTGAACCAAGATGGCTATATTGCCCATTAATAACATGATAGAATTTTGCAAGGGAATATTCCTATATTCAAAAGTATCGACTGCGGCAGCCAGGTTTTTGGTGTACTTTTCCAGTTAGACGATTGGAAATGGTGGGACCGCTGGGACTCACAGGTCGGATGGGACGAATGGTACTGGTGGCACTGGTGAAACTAATGGAATTGCTGGGACTCCGGAACCTGGTGGGTCTGGACGTCTACAACGGATTATATGATTACTCAGGTTTATTCAGACGGAATGGATTTGTGGGACTTACGGGGCTAGTGCCAGGACTGATGGGACTAGGGGGACTGCTTGAACTGGTACGTGCATATAAAATACTTTTACTTCTTCCAGATGAAATCCAGCAGGCGGAATGTTCCATGTGAACCAAGATGGCTATATTGCCCATTAATAACATGATAGAATTTTGCAAGGGAATATTCCTATATTCAAAAGAAATCGCCTGCGGCAGCCAGGTTTCGGGTGTACTTTTCCAGTTAGACGATTGGAAATGGTGGGACCGCTGGGACTCACAGGTCGAATGGGACGAATGGTACTGGTGGCACTGGTGAAACTAATGGAATTGCTGGGACTCCGGAACCTGGTGGGTCTGGACGTCTACAACGGATTGTAGGATTACTCAGGTTTATTCAGACGGAATGGATTTGTGGGACTTACGGGGCTAGTGCCAGGACTGATGGGACTAGGGGGACTGCTTGAACTGGAACGTGCATATAAAAAACTTTTACTTCTTCCAGATGAAATCCAGCAGGCGGAATGTTCCATGTGAACCAAGATGGCTATATTGCCCATTAATAACATGATAGAATTTTGCAAGGGAATATTCCTATATTCAAAAGAAATCGCCTGCGGCAGCCAGGTTTTTGGTGTACTTTTCCAGTTAGACGATTGGAAATGGTGGGACCGCTGGGACTCACAGGTCGGATGGGACGAATGGTACTGGTGGCACTGGTGAAACTAATGGAATTGCTGGGACTCCGGAACCTGGTGGGTCTGGACGTCTAAAACGGATTATATGATTACTCAGGTTTATTCAGACGGAATGGATTTGTGGGACTTACGGGGCTAGTGCCAGGACTGATGGGACTAGGGGGACAGCTTGAACTGGAACGTGCATATAAAAAACTTTTACTTCTTCCAGATGAAATCCAGCAGGCGGAATGTTCCATGTGAACCAAGATGGCTATATTGCCCATTAATAACATGATAGAATTTTGCAAGGGAATATTCCTATATTCAAAAGAAATCGCCTGCGGCAGCCAGGTTTTTGGTGTACTTTTCTAGTTAGCCGATTGGAAATGGTGGGACCGCTGGGACTCACAGGTCGAATGGGACGAATGGTACTGGTGGCACTGGTGAAACTAATGGAATTGCTGGGACTCCGGAACCTGGTGGGTCTGGACGTCTAAAACGGATTGTAGGATTATGCGGGTTTATTCAGACGGAATGGATTTGTGGGACTTACGGGGCTAGTGCCAGGACTGATGGGACTAGGGGGACAGCTTGAACTGGTACGTGCATATAAAATACTTTTACTTCTTCCAGATGAAATCCAGCAGGCGGAATGTTCCATGTGAACCAAGATGGCTATATTGCCCATTAATAACGTGATAGAATTTTGCAAGGGAATATACTTATATTCAAAAGAAATCGCCTGCGGCAGCCAGGTTTCGGGTGTACTTTTCCAGTTAGACGATTGGAAATGGTGGGACCGCTGGGACTCACAGGTCGAATGGGACGAATGGTACTGGTGGCACTGGTGAAACTAATGGAATCGCTGGGACTCCGGAACCTGGTGGGTCTGGACGTCTAAAACGGATTGTAGGATTATGCGGGTTTATTCAGACGGAATGGATTTGTGGGACTTACGGGGCTAGTGCCAGGACTGATAGGACTAGGGGGACCGCTTGAACTGGAACGTGCATATAAAATACTTTTACTTCTTCCAGATGAAATCCAGCAGGCGGAATGTTCCATGTGAACCAAGATGGCTATATTGCCCATTAATAACATGATAGAATTTTGCAAGGGAATATTCATATATTCAAAAAGAAATCGCCTGCGGCAGCCAGGTTTCTGGTGTACTTTTCCAGTTAGACGATTGGAAATGGTGGGACCGCTGGGACTCACAGGTCGGATGGGACGAATGGTACTGGTGGCACTGGTGAAACTAATGGAATTGCTGGGACTCCGGAACCTGGTGGGTCGGGACGTCTAAAACGGATTGTAGGATTATGCGGGTTTATTCAGACGGAATGGATTTGTGGGACTTACGGGAATGGTGCCAGGACTGATGGGACTAGGGGGACAGCTTGAACTGGTACGTGCATATAAAATACTTTTACTTCTTCTAGATGAAATCCAGCAGGCGGAATATTCCATGTGAACCAAGATGGCCATATTCCCCATTAATAACATGATAGAATTTTGCAAGGGAATATTCCTATATTAAAAAAAAAACGCCTGCGGCAGCCAGGTTTCGGGTGTACTTTTCCAGTTAGACGATTGGAAATGGTGGGACCGCTGGGACTCACAGGTCGAATAAGACGAATGGTACTGGTGGCACTGGTGAAACTATTGGAATTGCTGGGACTCCGGAACCTGGTGGGTCGGGACGTCTAAAACGGATTGTAGGATTACTCGGGTTTATTCAGACGGAATGGATTTGTGGGACTTACGGGGCTAGTGCTAGGACTGATGGGACTAGTGGGACTGCTTGAACTGGTACGTGCATATAAATTACTTTTACTTTTTCCAGATGAAATCCAGCAGGCGGAATGTTCCATGTGAACCAAGATGGCTATATTGCCCATTAATAACATGATAGAATTTTGCAAGGGAATATTCCTATATTAAAAAGAAATCGCCTGCGGCAGCCAGGTTTCTGGTGTACCTTTCTAGTTAGCCGATTGGAAATGGTGGGACCGCTGGGACTCACAGGTCGAATGGGACGAATGGTACTGGTGGCACTGGTGAAACTAATGGAATTGCTGGGACTCCGGAACCTGGTGGGTCTGGACGTCTAAAACGGATTGTAGGATTATGCGGGTTTATTCAGACGGAATGGATTTGTGGGACTTACGGGGCTAGTGCCAGGACTGATGGGACTAGTGGGACAGCTTGAACTGGTACGTGCATATAAAATACTTTTACTTCTTCCAGATGAAATCCAGCAGGCGGAATGTTCCATGTGAACCAAGATGGCTATATTGCCCATTAATAACGTGATAGAATTTTGCAAGGGAATATTCCTATATTCAAAAGAAATCGCCTGCGGCAGCCAGGTTTCTGGTGAACTTTTCTAGTTAGCCGATTGGAAATGGTGGGACCGCTGGGACTCACAGGTCGAATGGGACGAATGGTACTGGTGGCACTGGTGAAACTAATGGAATTGCTGGGACTCCGGGACCTGGTGGGTCGGGACGTCTACAACGGATTGTAGGATTATGCGGGTTTATTCAGACGGAATGGATTTGTGGGACTTACGGGGCTAGTGCCAGGACTGATGGAACTAGGGGGACTGCTTGAACTGGTACGTGCATATAAAATACTTTTACTTCTTCTAGATGAAATCCAGCAGGCGGAATGTTCCATGTGAACCAAGATGGCTATATTGCCCATTAATAACATGATAGAATTTTGCAAGGGAATATTCCTATATTAAAAAGAAATCGCCTGCGGCAGCTCGGGTTTCGGGTGTACTTTTCCAGTTAGACGATTGGAAATGGTGGGACCGCTGGGACTCACAGGTCGAATGGGACGAATGGTACTGGTGGCACTGGTGAAACTAATGGAATTGCTGGGACTCCGGAACCTGGTGGGTCTGGACGTCTACAACGGATTATATGATTACTCAGGTTTATTCAGACGGAATGGATTTGTGGGACTTACGGGGCTAGTGCCAGGACTGATGGGACTAGGGGGACTGCTTGAACTGGAACGTGCATACAAAAAGCTTTCACTTCTTCCAGATGAAATCCAGCAGGCGGAATTATCCATGTGAACCAAGATGGCTATATTGCCCATTAATAACATGATAGAATTTTGCAAGGGAATATTCCTATATTCAAAAGTATCGACTGCGGCAGCCAGGTTTTTGGTGTACTTTTCCAGTTAGACGATTGGAAATGGTGGGACCGCTGGGACTCACAGGTCGGATGGGACGAGTGGAACTAGTGGCACTTATGAAACTATTCGAATAGTTGGGATTGCTGGACCTGGTGAGTTTGGAGGTCTAAAGAGAATTGTAGGATTATGCGGGTTTATTCAGACGGAATGGATTTGTGGGACTTACGGGGCTAGTGCCAGGACTGATGGGACTAGTGGGACTGCTTGAACTGGTACGTGCATATAAAATACTTTTACTTCTTCCAGATGAAATCCAGCAGGCGGAATGTTCCATGTGAACCAAGATGGCTATATTGCCCATTAATAACATGATAGAATTTTGCAATGGAATATTCCTATATTAAAAAAAAATCGCCTGCGGCAGCCAGGTTTCGGGTGTACTTTTCTAGTTAGACGATTGGAAATGGTGGGACCGCTGGGACTCACAGGTCGGATGGGACGAGTGGAACTAGTGGCACTTATGAAACTATTGGGATTGCTGGGATTGCTGGACCTGGTGAGTTTGAACGTCTAAAGAGAATTGTAGGATTATGCGGGTTTATTCAGACGGAATGGATTTGTGGGACTTACGGGGCTAGTGCCAGGACTGATGGAACTAGGGGGACTGCTTGAACTGGTACGTGCATATAAAATACTTTTACTTCTTCTAGATGAAATCCAGCAGGCGGAATGTTCCATGTGAACCAAGATGGCTATATTGCCCATTAATAACATGATAGAATTTTGCAAGGGAATATTCCTATATTAAAAAGAAATCGCCTGCGGCAGCTCGGGTTTCGGGTGTACTTTTCCAGTTAGACGATTGGAAATGGTGGGACCGCTGGGACTCACAGGTCGAATGGGACGAATGGTACTGGTGGCACTGGTGAAACTAATGGAATTGCTGGGACTCCGGAACCTGGTGGGTCTGGACGTCTACAACGGATTATATGATTACTCAGGTTTATTCAGACGGAATGGATTTGTGGGACTTACGGGGCTAGTGCCAGGACTGATGGGACTAGTGGGACAGCTTGAACTGGTACGTGCATATAAAATACTTTTACTTCTTCTAGATGAAATCCAGCAGGCGGAATGTTCCATGTGAACCAAGATGGCTATATTGCCCATTAATAACGTGATAGAATTTTGCAAGGGAATATTCCTATATTAAAAAGAAATCGCCTGCGGCAGCCAGGTTTCGGGTGTACTTTTCCAGTTAGACGATTGGAAATGGTGGGACCGCTGGGACTCACAGGTCGGATGGGACGAATGGTACTGGTGGCACTGGTGAAACTAATGGAATTGCTGGGACTCCGGGACCTGGTGGGTCGGGACGTCTACAACGGATTATATGATTACTCAGGTTTATTCAGACGGAATGGATTTGTGGGACTTACGGGGCTAGTGATGCCAGGACTGATGGGACTAGGGGGACTGCTTGAACTGGAACGTGCATACAAAAAACTTTCACTTCTTCCAGATGAAATCCAGCAGGCGGAATGTTCCATGTGAACCAAGATGGCTATATTGCCCATTAATAACATGATAGAATTTTGCAAGGGAATATTCCTATATTCAAAAAAAATCGCCTGCGGCAGCCAGGTTTCGGGTGTTTTTTCCAGTTAGCCGATTGGAAATGGTGGGACTGATGGGACTCACAGGTCAGATGGGACGAATGGTACTGGTGGCACTGGTGAAACTAATGGAATTGCTGGGACTCCGGAACCTGGTGGGTCTGGACGTCTAAAACGGATTGTAGGATTACTCGGGTTTATTCAGACGGAATGGATTTGTGGGACTTACGGGGCTAGTGCTAGGACTGATGGGACTAGTGGGACTGCTTGAACTGGTACGTGCATGTAAAAAACTTTCACTTCTTCCAGATGAAATCCAGCAGGCGGAATATTCCATGTGAACCAAGATGGCTATATTGCCCATTAATAACATGATAGAATTTTGCAAGGGAATATTCCTATATTAATAAAAAAATCGCCTGCGGCAGCTCGGGTTTTGGTGTACTTTTCCAGTTAGACGATTGAAAATGGTGGGACCGCTAGGACTCACAGGTCGGATGGGACGAATGGTACTGGTGGCACTGGTGAAACTAATGGAATTGCGGGGACTGCTGGACCTAGTGGGTTTGAACGTCTAAAGCGGATTGTAGGATTATGCGGGACTAATGAGACGGAATGGATTTGTGGGACTTACGGGGCTGGTGCCAGGACTGATGGGACTAGTGGGACTGCTTGAACTGGTACATGCATATTAAATACTTTTACTCATTCTAGATGAAATCCACCAGGCGGAATATTGCATGTGAACCAAGAAGTCAGACTAATGGGACTCACGGGTTGGATGGGTCGGATGGGACTAATGAGAGTGGTGGCACTGATTATACTAATGGGACAGGTGGGACCAACGGGACCGGTGGAATTGATGGACCGAAAGAGGCTGCTAGCCCTTGTGGGACGGATGGGACCAGCAGGTGTGACTGCTTGACCTGGTGGGTCTGAACGTCTAAGGGGATTGATGAATGAAATCAAGCCGGCTGCATATACCATATCTATCAAGTTGGCTAAATTGCACATTAGGAGAACGACAAAATTTTGATCCTCAACCCTGAAAGTAGGCCATAGCCTTACATCCACCTGATGGAATCCATCCATCCATCCGAATCAACATGAAATGATGGAGACGTATCGACGTATTCAAATGCTCGTGCGAAATGCCGAACTGCACCTCTACCGGGATTAGATACCGCCCAAAGGCATACATACCATCACCAGAACTTAGGCGGCCCAAACCAACGTCGATAAACATTGGTGCCTTTTTGACACATTACTGAAGATAAGCAAGCGACCAAAAAAGTAGTGGGATGGTTGTGGGTTTAAGTAGGCTTACCAATGCCTTTGCCTTCCTAGAATAATTGTAGAACGGCATGTTGTCTGAGCACCAAAGAAGAAAATTGGTGGCCTTAGCAAGTCCGGCCTTCGGATTGTCACTCCGGCTTTCCAAAAGGTCATCGCTGGCCACCTCCTCCAACGGCAATTTCGTGCCATCCGCAAATTCTCCACTGACGTTGTAGTTCAAGAAATGCTATGGAGATTCAACAACCAAACCCCCCAATAGGCTTACATCCAGGTAGACGGTGGATATAAATCCAAGACCTGAAACGTAGCGCTAAGACCGTACACGTAGGTC
>LGRX02014026.1:0-17950 GCA_001247695.2 Cymbomonas tetramitiformis
AACTACGAGACCGACGCGCCCGCAGCCGCAGCCGCTCAGCCACTGACATCAACGACGAGGTCAACGCGCCCGCAGCCGCAGCCGCTCAGCCACTGACATCAACGACGAGGTCAACGCGCCCGCAGCAGCAGCCGCTCAGCCACTGACATCAACGACGAGATCAACGCGCCCGCAGCCGCAGCCGCTCAGCCACTGACGTCAACGACGAGATCAACGCGCCCGCAGCCGCAGCCGCTCAGCCACTGACATCAACGACGAGATCAACGCGCCTGCACCCGCAGCCGCAATCACACGTCAGCATCAACAATCACGTTCATATCACCACCCCACACCCACTTCGTGTCTTGCCAGCTGATGTCTCCCTATCCATACGCCACCAGCTGGGGGGGGGAATATATTTAAAAAACTTGCCCGCCAATGCCACACCCACATCTCAAACCCAAAATCCCTCACAACACCCCACTCTCAACCACAGCAGAGATACACCGCCATTTCAGCACCCAGCAATACCCCAACGCCCCGCCAGCCCTTACATTGCCGCCCCTCGTTCATAATCGCGACAGCTGTCACAACTATGAACACGCTTAGAAGGGGTCCCTCGGGCACCCCTGAAAGGCCTGTCACACCCCCCATATTCAGTCACGCTACCGCAGCCCATGTCAGACCCCACCGCAGTTGCCCCCATCGCGCCCGTCTCAGCCGACAGCAAACGCCCCAGCCATGACCCCCTTTTTCAGTAATTGTCATTCCCCCCTCAGTCACGGTCCTACCCCAGTTCATTGTCCGCTCGAGCGCCCGGAGCATATCACGTTCACCCTCCTGCTCAGATCGCCCTCCCAGTTTAAATCATGCACGACGCCTCGCCAAGCGCTACATCGACGTCGCCGCGACCAGCCCGTGCCGATCCGCGAGAACCGCAGAGCGTCGAGCACGACATCACGCGAAGTGACATCACGACACGACCACACATGACGTCTCGGCAATGCATGACAGGGCAAACGCAAGCGCGCGTTGACACCAAACGCCGCTGTCACTGGGAACCAATGGTCACAGGGCATCCGAAGCGACAATGGCATTCACGGACTTTCACTATGCTCGCTTGAGTATTTAGCTAGCTCTGCTTTCGAAAAGTTAGATCCGAACCTTTCAAAACCATTCTGCGGGACAGTGATATTTGCCTCTTGTGGCCTAGTATTAAATGTGATATATACATACATATGCTTCGAATCCACATGAGAGCTTCGTCACTAGCAGTTTGTAAGAGTCTGGTTCGGATCCCCAGAGTGCCGGCACGCCACTCTGACGTATGTGCGAAGTCGTGCCGTTGCACTTGTTTTATCTGTGAATTGCCCCCGTGTTGCTCGCTTGCCTTTCTGCGTTGCATGCTTTTACCTGAGCCTGAATCTACAGTCTGCGAGTACAAGTTAGTCCCGTGCCCGTTTTGCGAATCTACGAGCCGGCACGGCTGAAGCGCGTTGCCGCCCGGCATGTTTTACGTGGCATAGCAGTAGAAACGCATGTCGCAGTTCCGCAGCGCTGGAGATCCTCTGCTGTCCGAAAACGTTCACGAATTCACAACACGATCGCGAATTCCCACAGAGGGGCATTTTTCCCTTTGAGCGCCTAGCGGCGAGATAGCCCGAAGCTGCGTTTGTCATAAATTCACACCCGCGACGGCGAACCGTCTCAGGCACTCTCAGCGGTATTCACGCGTGTGCACGATGCGCCCGGCCTTTTTGTGCCATATTTTGTACCATTTGCTGTGCGAATTCGAACCTCGCAGGGCTTGCTTGCCGAATATGCTCAAACCGGCACATATGACCGGCGCTTGGGAATGCACAACCGTAGCCGCGCCAACTCGAGCCGTGACACCTGACTTTTGCTGTTTGACAAGGTTGTAGCCGCACCCATGTTTTTCCCTCAGTTTGTATGATGTTAACCTTTGTGAATTCGACCTGCGCAGGCTGTGGCAACGTTGAATTCCCCGAACGGACCTGTGTGACAGGTTGTGGGAATTCACGGCTTACGGCGCGCCAGCTCGAGTCCAAACACCCGACTGCAACCTTTCGACAGCATTGCAGCCGGATGTTTTTTTCTTCAGTTTTCATTGTGTGTGTATTCGTGAATTCAACCCTTGTGGGCGTTGGCGGCGGTGAATTCCCCGACGAGCCTGTATGACAGGTTGTGGGAATTCATGGTTGGCGACGCGCCAGCTTGGGCCTGGAGTGAATGCCCAATTGCAAAGTGTTGTTTTGTCCTGCTGGAACGGTATCACCTAACAGAGAGCCGAACCTTTTCGTTAATATATTTAAAAAACTTGCCCGCCAATGCCACACCCACATCTCTAACCCAAAATCCCTCACAACACCCCACTCTCAACCACAGCAGAGATACACCGCCATTTCAGCACCCAGCAATACCCCAACGCCCCGCCAGCCCTTACATTGCCGCCCCTCGTTCATAATCGCGACAACTATCGATACGCGTTTTGGGAACCGATACGGTACCTTCAGTGTCAACAACGGAGACGGGTTAACCCGCGGAGACGGAGACGGGTCCGCTATTTCGTCGGCATCCGTTTACGACGTAACCGCTGTGGACCAGGATTGGTGCGGATTTGTCTCCGCGCGGAGCGAACGCATTGGAGCCTCCGTGTTCGTCGTAGCGGCGAGCAGGTAGCCTCTGCCCCGCTCCGTATCTGCGCGAAGCCTTGCTGTCACCGGATCCGTCTCCGGCAAGGCCAATAGGTGCCAGCCTCTGCCCTAACCTGTCTACGTCCGAAGACAGCAATATCAGGCTCCGTCTTCGCAATTGGCCGGGTTAATGGCGATGACCGGCCAAATTTTCAAAATTTTGATGTTAGCCTTAAACGTTAGCCTTAACTCCTATGCTGGAATCTCCGGCGTTTCCGCGTGTCAAATCGACCGATTTACCCCCCACAAACGCCCATTCGGACCCCTTAGACACCCCCTATCAAGGCATTCGATAGCTCAAAATGTGCCTAACGATGCCAAGAAGAACTTGCTTACAAGCACGAACACGTATGGCTTTCATATGCACCAAGAAGCAACGGTCTAGCCGACCATGCCGTAGAAACTCCAAATGCCATAACAGCATAGGAGTTAAAATCTAACAACCGGCATTTTAAGGGTTAAGCATTAACCATGCCGATGTCCGCCTCACGGTCAATTCAGGCCGCACTCCCATGCGAGGTGGTAAAGAAGTATCCTGGCTCTGAGCAGGTTGCCCTAGCAGTGCAAATTAAAATTCCAGGAACATGGTTCAATTCCATTCCTGCGGAAGACAAAAACCGTCTGTTTACTGCGACAGCAATCGAGTACGAGCCCGTGCGAGCATTTGGGAGTGGGCGGAATATTGCAAGAACCGAGGCAATACGCTTCCAGGTTCGCTTTTGTGATTTTAAATAATCGTTACTTGTTTGTTTTGATTACGTGATAAGTGCATATGACGATATGAGTACCTCGCTCATCGATTCGCCTGTGTGCCTTCCTCAGGTGACTGAGGACGTCGAGGAGGATCACAATCATGAAGGCTACTGGATGCGACTGGATCAGTGGAATAGGTTCAGGCATGATACGTATAAGAACTGCCGCGAGGACGAGCTTCAGTACATCACGAATGGTGTATCAACTGTTGCGAGGAAGACAGATACGCTGTCCGGCTAAGCTCGCTAGGAAACAAAACTGATAATCCTATAACTTGTGTCTGGCCGAAGCTTTATGCTCTCGGAAACCCAGACAGTGAAACGATGACTGTACTACTGTACTGTACTACTGTACAGTACAGTGCTAGGATGTCACGGACACGAGACGGAAGCAGGGTCAGGCTAGGGGCTAGTCAGAGCCCATAATAACTAAGCCTAAACCCGAAGTCCAGCACACCACCCGTGGGTGTGACTACCTAGCAAGGCAGGTACAGGGTATACAGCCACGTGATAATAAACAAACACCTACGTGCAACTCGGTGGAAACCGATCACTGCTAGCTGGGTGCCGGGGTCTTGACCCGGTCATCCCACTACTGGGCTAAAGCTAATCAAGCTGCCAGGATGATTGACTAGAGAACTCAGCCACTTTGAAGCTGGTCAGCAGAGCTGAGTTCAGCGGTTGGGATGTAAACACAGAGTAATCCCGAAGTGAATTGCAGACTGTCTCTTTGAAATTGAGCACCACCAGGCCCAAGTGGGCAAGGCGGTTCCATAGCAGAAAGTAAATCAACTGAAGAACCCATACAAGCAGATTCCCATGGCGGTTTGAACATTGAAGAAAGAGATAAAAGAACTCGATCGTCAGGCGGCCAATCACGGATGTCCAGAGAGCCAAGTGGCGGATCCGAAGCAAAGAGATCTCCAGTAGACCGATGGACGGTGACTCCGGGCTCAACCAGGCCCCTGTCACCACCGCCCACGGCAACCAGAGATGCCGTAGCACTGGCCAGCAGAGAACAACAGAGCATCGAGGACATTAACGCACACCGGAGAAAACTCGGCGGCGCCCGCGGACGGTACATCGGAGCTGCTAGTGGCGATGCCCCCTTGTCAGAGTCATGCTCAAGAGTGCCGAAGGAGTCAAAAGCCACTTGCTGCCCGCCGTCAGAGTCGTTGTCAGAGCCTTGGTCGTTGTCAGAGACTTCGGAGCCAATGTCAGAAGTCTCAATCGTCATGCCAGCAAATAGCGGAGCCGGTGCAGAGTCGCCAAGCTGGAGCGATGGGACAGAACCAGGCAAGCCGAGAGAGCCAGGGACAGCCACTGGTGGGTCATGAGCCGTAGGCACACCACCAGCCACGAGTGCCGAGGGATCCCGAACCGCAGGCGGTGGCGGAATCGAACCCCGTGCACCCGAGTGGAACGTGGCTAGAGGAAAGTGAGCCACGCCGTCATCGTCAGCCGCCGCATCCTGAGCGGAAGCCGCCGCATCCTGAAAGTGCCGCAGAGACGTGGGCTCAGCCGTCACAAAAGAATGTGCCGACAGCTCGCACACCTCTGGGCGACCCTCCATCGTGCAGAGCGACTCGAAGGCGTGCTCATCCCCCGCGTCGTAGAAACGCTGGAAACGAACAGCCAAGCAGTCAGTCTCGTAGTCTTCAACCGCACTACAATAGTGGGCAGAGTGAAGACCGCCGTTGGGGCATTCAGCATGCCAGTGCTTCAAACCACTTTTGGCACACACCGCATTCTGGCAGTGGGGCACGAAGGCACCACTCTTCTTGTCAAACGAGACAGGAGGAGCGGTGCCAAGTGGTTTAACACCAGCACGATGATGCTTAGCAGCAGAGCGGGTAAGGTGCTTGCCCGCAGGCGGAGGCCCTTCCCGCTTCTGCCGCTTCAGGTCACGAATGTCCTGTTGCATGCGCTCCAGCTGCTTCTGCAGACTGGACAACGCCGCAGCCAGGTCAGACGCGCCATCGCCGAATGACAGAGCAGAGACAGGGGCGTCAGAGACTTTCAGGCCGTGGCGGAACTGCTCCCGCACACGAGCCTGAATAGTCAGGAGAGACACGCCCTGCCGCTGGTCAGCCCGAGCCAGAGAGTTAGCCAAATCACGGTATAGCCACGAATCGCCGAGAGCCTTCAGAAACTGCCGCTTCACCGCGTCCTCTGGCAAGTTGTGGGAACGCTGAACGTCCCTCAACAGGCCATTGAACTCGCGGATGCCACGGTCAGGATCTTTGCTGCTGGGGATGCGGACCGCCAGCAGCAACTCAAAAGAGTCAAAGGGTTCCGAGCGTTCCTGGAGCATGCGCACCACCTCAAGGGCAGCGCGCTTGCCATCTCCAGGAACGTCGGACCCAGAGGCCTCAAGCCAGTCACGAGCAGGTGAGCCTGGGCGAGCCAGAAATGTCAGAGCCGAGAGCAACAACTCATTTGCCTCATGCCTAGCCTCAACCGCCATGTCAGTCAAGTCAAACAGGGGAGCAAACGCCGGTGATTGAAGCACGAACTGTGTGTGCAACTCGTGCATCAATTGTGAAAAAATGTCCACAGCGTCTGCCTCTGTCCCTGCAAAGCGCTCTGATTTGTCCCCAAGAATCTTTGTGGCAACGGTCTTGGCAACTCTCCTGTCGAAACTGTCACGAGCCAACTGCTTACACTTGTCCAAAATCTCTCTCGCAGCTGCGGTGGTCGGAGCTGGCAGCTGCGGCGTGTGCGGAGTCGCAGCGTGCTGCGCACCGACGTCATCAAAAATCGTTTCTAATCTACGGACGCGAGACCGCGTCAATCTATTTGCTGTGGTAACCATGATGAAGAGACAGGGAAGGAGGTTGAGCTAAACAGGGAGATGGTGTAAGAACGCTTACAGCGGCCAGATAGTTTGTAGAAGCCTCAGTTGTACCGATCAAAATTCACAGGTCGTGAGCGGAACCATGAGAGCGGCCAAAATTTGTCACGTGTGGAACGACCTCGCCGGAGCTAGCGGCGCACGAAACAGATTAACTCTCGCTGCGACGATGCTTCCGTAAAATAAAAATAATCCGTCACGAACTGATCTCCTGCGCAGCGAAGGCGAGCACAATGCGTGCCGCCATCACTGCCAAGTCAAAAGGCCATACCGCAAGAGTAATTCACCACCGCCCAAGTGGGCGCTCAACCCCTCCTACGTCCTACTTAGCCGAACATGGCAACAGCAAGGCGCTGTGCCATCATCAGAATCACCGGAAAGCCGGTGCGGCCTATAACCTGCGAGGAAGACAGATACGCTGTCCGGCTAAGCTCGCTAGGAAACAAACTGATAATCCTATAACTTGTGTCTGGCCGAAGCTTTATGCTCTCGGAAACCCAGACAGTGAAACGATGACTGTACTACTGTACTGTACTACTGTACAGTACAGTGCTAGGATGTCACGGACACGAGACGGAAGCAGGGTCAGGCTAGGGGCTAGTCAGAGCCCATAATAACTAAGCCTAAACCCGAAGTCCAGCAACTGTTATTGCCCCTGCTACCTCTGAGGGTGTTCTTGATGGTGTTCCCACGAAGACGACTTTCGTGTACAAATTCTTCAACTTCGTCACCACGGAGGAACACGTCGTTCGCCTCGGTCAGCACGCTGGGAAAACTCGTAATTGCGCGTTGTACGCGTGCAACTTGTGCTTGAAATCGCCTACGTTGAAGGTCTTCGGCGGATCTACTGGGGGTCTTTTTAAGCACTTGAAGAGCTTTCATCCTGCTGAACACACGGAAGCTAGGAGAGCTTCCAACCATAGCAGGTTGCAGGTGAATCCTGATGGCAGTGTCACCGAACTGTATGCGTTCAGTGAAGCCCTTCCAAAACACGTGAAGTTCGTGTTGATGATTGTCTTGGACCTAGACCACTTTCAGAAGAGCCGCAGTGGGCCCTTCCGTGACTACTCCCAAAGTTTGGACCCAAAATATATCCCGTGCTGTCGTGACACCTCCGAGAAGCTGGTGCTGTGCATAGTGGAACTTATGCGTGTTGCTTTGCAAAAAGCAATCCATGAGGTTTCAGCAGACGTCGGCGACCCTTTCGCAGGTCTCCAAAGCGACGTCTACAGCCAACGCGATAACAAGGTTGCCTATGCTGCTACGCGCATCTCTTTGGTCGCTGACGCTCCTTCAGGTCATATTGGGGCTAATTAGCACCTCTTCATACTATCTATCCGTGTCCTGTGACACTGCACTGTCTCAGACTGTCACCAACTTGCACTCTGGGAGCTCGAGCTCTGCGAGCTCCTGTGTATAATTCCCAACGCTCATGACACTGTCACCAACTTTCATTCTGGGAGCTTTGCGGACTGCGTCACATGTCGTAAAACCTGGCGACCACCTACCTGATCACAAAAGTGTGACGACGGACGTACTTACTACACGACACTTTAAACACCGCATGGGCCCTCCGTCGGAGACGGGAGGGTATCTATTCGCTACCCGTCAAGACTACTGTACTCTAATGTTTAACTATCATTGGTTAACTATGACTAACTTTGACTATCTGATATTAAATTATGACAGGGGTGTCAGCGGGGGTCTGTAAGGGCCGCCAGGGGGGTCTGAAAATCAGTTTTGGCCGTTTTAATCGGCCGTGGAGGCCCCCCTATCGTGACCCCCCTAATTTTTGTGTGCATTCAGGGTTTAGGGTTTGGGTTTGGCAGAATTATATCAGAATTACGTCAGAATTACGTCAGAGTGTGTCATAGTGGCGGCTACGCCGCCGCCGGTGCCGGTGACTGTGGAATTTGAATATGTCTTATGTGTTAAATATGGGCGTGCTATAAGAAACGGCGCGGCCTTAAATCACTATATTTATATATATATTTTTTCATTTAATAAAATTTAAAAAAGGGAGGTGGGAGGTGGAGGTTGGGTAATTTCAAAAAGTATTTTAGAATTCACATAAATATATCATTTCATTTTATTGTCATTTGAAAAACTTTTCCAAAAAGTAGCACCGCCCACCGCCCAACCTCCCTTTTTATGAAAAATGGGAAAGTAAGAAGATGTAAGAAGATGTAAGTAAATGATAAGTAAATCACACACTAATGATTTGTTTTGACCACGCAGCATATTCACCGTCATTTTACACACATTAAAAAAACCACTTAAAGAACTTGATAGTAAGATATACAAGGAAAATGACAACATATCTCGATTTATTGCCTATTCATATTCAACAACTAATATTTGATAAAGTATATGAATTGGAAATTGAAGAGCATAAGAAAGTGTTTGTAAATGTATTGCAAGAGCTTACTACGAGTATCGATGCACATTCATTCAACTATGAAGGCAATGAAGAACATCTATTTGAATGTAGTATTTGTGAATCGAAAATGAAAATGTGGACAATTAAGCGTATTATTAATCTAAATGGCAAATGGTGTTGGTGTTGTAGAAAAGCAATTTGTGAAAAATGTTATGCCAACGATGAATATCTTTCATTCAAATGTTCGAATCTATGCGAAGAATGTTATGAATGTGAAAAAAGTATGTATGATGTATCTAAACTTGGCCTTTACTACTATCATTTACACTTTCGACCGAAAGCAAAATGGTGGCAAGAAGAATATGGTGCAAAGCTTAATAATGGTTTTGTAAAAGTATATAATTAATTTAAAGAATGGCGGTGTATTAGATAGTAACATATATGGATTTGAATATCACATATACTAGATATACTTGTGCGAACTCAAAGTTTAAATTATATCAACAACAATATCAAAAGGATAATGCTTGCAAATGTCGCGAAAAAACTATGAAAAGTTATTACAAAAATCACGAAGAAAATAAGCGCAAACAACGTGAACGATATCAAAAACGAAAATTATTGCAACAATCATACTCTCATTCTCAAGTAAAGTAATTGAAATCTGGCTTGACCCAAATTAATACTCCTTCACCAGCTCCGGCAACCTTAGATTCCATAGCTGTACCAATAATCGAATCGCCTGCACTAATTTGAGCGCTAATAATCTCACCACTTACTATGCATTTAACACGTTGCCCTTTAACGTAGGTGTTGTCCGTAGCAGTTGCATTTCTGCAAGTAGTAAACCCACGTCCTATCAATACGAAACACGATTGGCTTGCGGCACTGTCTTGAATACAGACACCGATGGGGGTGCAGTTTTGATTACTTTGAGTATACGAGTTATTGAATGGTTGAACTCCATTCACGGTGTTTATTCCATCATCATCGAACATAACAATAGTCGAAGCTGTAATCGTATCGGCGGTGTTATTAACAAATGTAAATACATCGCCCGTAAATCTCAACGGATTTGCTGGAAGAGTCGTATGCGCATATGCTTTCGTGATAAGTGTCAAAGGAACACCCGTTAGTGTGAGTGAGTTGGTTGAACTTGGATAAGCGTAATTTAATGAATTGGATAGAATGATACCCGCTGCATCTAGGTCTCCACTAAGATTTATGTTTGAAGCGGTGTCCCCGTTTGCGACCACTTGTGCGAGCGTACCTATGGAGCCTTGAAGTACTGCGCCACTTCTAACTTCATTTGATGCTGAATCATAATACAATTGCAAACTTTCTGAACCCACATCTGGACTAGCCCTAATAGGTCGAATATAACAACTACTTGCCACACCGGCATTCA
The DNA here is from genome assembly GCA_001247695.2 of Cymbomonas tetramitiformis. Taxonomy (NCBI): domain Eukaryota; kingdom Viridiplantae; phylum Chlorophyta; class Pyramimonadophyceae; order Pyramimonadales; family Pyramimonadaceae; genus Cymbomonas; species Cymbomonas tetramitiformis. The sequence continues at coordinate 10,088 of LGRX02014026.1, forward strand.
ATTCAATTCCGCTTGCGTTCAAAACAATTGTGTTATCGGTGTTCACTCCACTTTGAGTAGAGTTTTGTCCAGCTAACGCACCAATATTTAAAGAATTTTCGCCGGCTGAAAATTCTCCTGCATATTTTCCAATATTAATTGCTTCGTCTTTACAATTATTCTGACCACAGTCGTCGCCGATACAAACTGCAAAGCTACCACAATTATTGTTAGCTGCTCCCGAACCAATAGCAATCGTATCATTGGAAGTTGTATTATTTATGGATAATGCATTACGACCAATAGCGATGGAACGTTCACCCATATGGTCGGCGTTTGTGTATCCTTGAGTTTGCTCTCCGATTGATACTTTACCCAAACCGCCCGAACCTGATTCAATTCTAAGATTATTTCCACTAAGTTTCTCTTGATTAATAATCATCGTGCCTGTACCTGTGTATGAAACATCGGCAACACTAGTTGTAGCCCCTCTAGTGGTCACATCTTGAAGTGTAGATGTATCAGGTTGGACGGGGAGATTTATTAAACCTGAGCCATCACCGACAAATGCAGATGCCGTAATACTATTTGTAGTCGTACTACCCAGGTCAGTAACTGATTGGAGATTCTGATTAGCACCAGATGGCAAATTGCTTAAAAGACTACCGTCCCCACGGTATTTACCGGAGGTTAATGTAATATCACCTGTATTGAGCACGAGTGGACCGTCGTTTATCAATACCCCACTGCCAAACGGCTCGATATTAACAACCGTTTGGAGGCAAGAGATTTCATTCAACCCTGTTTCGCCGATTTTAACTCTTGTTTGTTCGACCGGGTCTAACGACTTAATCTCGAAAGAGCTGTCAAGGTCATCGAGCCCCGCTGAAAATCGTGATTTGGAGACTGGGTTGTTTAATACAAAATCATTGAATTTTATCGAAGTGTGAACTTTCAGTGAGCCATCTGTCAATAAAGACATTTGTTCACGCTCGAGTGTTGGGTCTTGTGTGTCAATCCACTTAATATCATTTTGATACCGAATATCGCTACCGATGTGCATCGTTTGAAGTGGATTTTCAATCGAGCCTAGCGTTTGACATTCAACCGTATTGACTACCAATGGGTCACTTATACCTACGACAGGTGTTCCATCTTTAGTCAATGAATTTACATCTAGATTTTTTATGAATGCGTCTTCTCCTAAGCAAAATGCGGACATATCTATATATTATAAACCTAAGATTTTTTATATCGGGCTAAGTCTTTTTGTATTTCACAGTCCATTTACCACCACCCGGCGGATCTTCTTCTATATAAAACTGTCCAACGGCTGCGGCAGCTTCAAGTGGCATACTAGCTGGATTTACAAACAAACCTTGCCCTATATTCAGATTTTTTGCAATGGTGCAACTTCCCTTGGTGCGTAAAGGATTGAGACTTCCCGAGGTATACCGATTATTAGCATCCAGGTCGTCATAATCATTCTCCGCTACAAATTGTTGAAAAAAGCAACGACCATCTGCTCTTATTATCATAGCATCTCCGCCGCCAATGAAAGCGGCTCCATTTGCAACATTTTGATACGTCAAAATTATTGCATCCGCTATTGTTCCGGCTGGTAAATCAAATTTCAGAGCTGGTTTTCCGGGGTCATTATCCACATTTAACAATAAACCTGAATTTGTGTTTACTTTCAACGTTTCGCCACGAATAATAACATCATTTGGATTACTTACAGCATCTCCACTTTGCAATGCAATCTCTGCCTGTCCATTTCCCCTAGTATTTATTAATGCGTATACATTTACCGAAGAATCACTTAGTAATCCTGTAGCATTTTGAAAATTTATATCCCCCTCTTTGACGGTTACATTTCCATTTGTTCTTTCAATGTCATTTGTCGTACCGGACACAATTGTCCACAAACTAGTTCCTCCGCCACCCGTAGGAGGTGGACCACCATTGAACGTTGTGCATTGCAGATTTTTGCAGATAAGTTCGTCACTAACAACCGCCGTACTTCCAAGTGAAAAGGCCGACATCTATAATTATTATAATATATAAAATATATAATATATGCATTCATCAAACCATATTCGGAATTTGCTCCATTTCTCGTGTTCGAGGTATATTTGCTTGTTGCCGTTGCGAATTATTTGCAGGTATTGGCGTTTTTGACGAATCCACAAATTTGACGCCGTGTACATAAATTACGTTATCGTCAAATTCATCTTTACGAATTCCTTGCTTTTGGTAATCATAATTTGAATGCCAATGTCTATCTTCAAATGCTCGTTGCCTCTTTTTGTCTTTGTTGCGTGGAATGTAAAACAACCAATTTGCAAAACCTTGAAGCTCATCGGGTGCATTCTTCGATGTATACCTAAAATCTGGGTCTATATTTGCTAAGATATCGGGATTCAAATCTTCCGAGACACGATTTGCATAATCTTGCGGACTTTCATCTTCTTTGGCTGAATAGTAGGCATCATACACCGCTAACCCATAAAGACCCGCATCTAATGATTTTGATGCGATTCTTGCCAAGCCGAGGCGAGCTCTTAACGGCGATACCCTTTCCGATTCTATGTTTTTGGGAGTATAGAATTGGTTGATATCGTGTAGTTCGCTTATTTCACTTTCCGTGCTTGGTTTAGGTAAGACATATTTGACATCATATGTAGCATCCTTGTGCTTTAAACGTCGTGCGCCCATTGATACCAAGTCACCTTCGACGCCGTATATGTTATGAATTCTATCATTTGGAACGTTACCCACAGGTTTTTGAAATGGGTTTATTGCGGGATTGAATAAATGAGCCTCTTTTATTCTAGATTCTTTAGATGCATACTTTTCCATTAGATAATTTTGTACACAGCCGCCTAAGCTATGCCCCGTTAACGCCACATTGCTAGTTGGATATGCATTTAATACATCTATTAAACGACTCTCAGCTTGCTTATATCTACCCGTTTCTCGTTGTTTTCCGATAAGAGTTTTTAGATTCACATCGAACCAATCCTCGTATGCTAACGGGATACGTTGTGGGTCACTGATCAAGACATCGGCATCTTTTAAACCCGACACATCACTTCCTCGTTGTGCAATAACAACCTCATCTCTTAACTTGTGTTTTAAAACAATCGCATTTCTATCCGACAAGTCTTTATCCAAGTTGTAACTCGGCAAATCCAACATTGCATTTTGAAAACGTTGTGGGCTTTCCTTCTTAAATGCATATGCATACGAAAGCTCACTCGCTCTAGCCATTTGAGCCATCCTCTCGTCATCTTTAGTGATAGTGTTTTTGCCTATAATACGTTGACCTAACGAGGTTTCTTTTGTCATTTCCTCAAGCAATTTGCCGTATTTTGTTTTTAGAAATTGATTATGAGCTTTATCTACTTTACTCAAACGTGTCGAGGTTATCGGCTTTAAGGTATCTATGTCATATTTTGGCTTATTAGTGATTCCGGGCACGACTCGGACATCTTTACTTTTGTTTCCGGTAATAGTTATTTCAGGTCTTTGCTTTGTAATCTCATTTTCTGCATTTCTTTTCGTTTTGGACACAAATGTATTATCCAATGTTCGATAATTAAAAGCGCCAAATGATTTTTGACATTTACCTTGGTCGGGATTTTCATAACAGCTTGTCATTCTTATTATAGTATTTGTAGATAATTCATACGATTACGGAGTTGGTGGTTGTATCATTGACGACATAGAATACACTGACGAATTTCCGGGAGAGCTAGACGTTGACGGATAACCACTATAAGGAGGTATAAATGTTGACACGGATGGATAATTTACGGTGCCACTACTCATAGGTTTGATTTGATATCGCCTTTCGGGCATTGCTCTATTTAACATTGCCTCAGATTTTAGAAAATCGGTAAATTGAGCACTGTCGGCATCGCCAGATAAACCATAAGCGGACACAATTGGATGTTGAAAATGAACAACGCCTTGATTGAGAAGGTCGGTATGTTGAGCCGCAAATGAAATTATCGCATCGAGTTGCAATTGGTCCGTAATTCCTTTTCCCGATTTTTTCATTATGCCGGGACTTGATGACGACGATCGGGTGGACACTTTAGATGGCTCATATAATGCTTGAAAATCAGGTGACATCTTTAAAAATTTTCGAAATTCGTCTTCAAAGCCGTGTTGCTTAATCCAACTTCTACCATTTGATGGCGTTGTAATTACTTTTTCTATCGCGTCCAAATTTCTCAATTCTGCTTTCCCTTTGAAATCTTCAAATAATGCTTGACGTTCTATTGGCGACATATTGTCAATCTTGTTTAAGACAAAATGTTTGTTGTTTTCCAATAGTGGATTGAATTTCACTTCTGCATAATCTATGATTGGTTTACCGTTAATAAATATTACATCGTTGAAATTAGGTATCGATGAACTATACCCACCCGACTTTTTGGCAAATTTTTGTGTTTCTTTCATCATTTTTTCGTAACTTACGGGAGTAAGACCGAATGCCGCTGCTTCCATTTGCTTACATAGAGCAGCATTTTTTTGTTTGGTTAATGTTGAACGTTGCATATTATTATTATTATATTATATATATATTATAAATGACAAGAGCTGAGTGGAATGCAAAACTACGCTCGTGTGCTAAAGAGTATAAAGAAAGTAAGCAACAAAAGCGTTCAACACTGATTAAACCGAAACCAATCAAAGTTAAAAAGACTCAAATAAACAAGATTAAAGCGCCTTTACGACCAGATTATGCCACTATGCCGAATGCCCAAGCCAAAGCCGTGGCTAAGACAATATATTCGCTTGAAGCACGTCCATATATCAAACAACAAATGCAAATTGCAAAAAGAATCAGAGGTTCTATACTTTAATTTTTTTTGTGCGAATATAATATATAACAAGATGGTTTGCAATAAATGTAGAAAAAAGCGCAAAAGCACAAAGTTATATAAAAATATGTTATGGCATAAACCGTCCTACCACAAACGTTCTAAATAATTATTTGTTAGCCTATAATATGGACATACTCAACAACTCTTGCGATTTTCAAACGTTCGGAAATGTAATGGTGATGATTATTGCGAGTATATTTGCCGGCATAAGAATGAGTCGATGTAAGTATATAGAAACTCCTTGTTGGAAATGTCAAAGAGATTTAGTTAATACTGATTCTAATTCAAATATATAGAATGGGTATATTATAAAATGTTCTTAGATTATTTAATTAAAGTTGCATAAGTAATTGAATCGTACCTATTCTTGTTTTATGTGGCTTTATGTTATTCATATAGCACAATCTTTGGAGCAAAGGCATTTTGGCACCAATATAATGGAGCACACTTGTATCATCCACATTGTGTTCATAATTTCCTTGTTGCCAATAATGTCCACGTAACAATCTATGAAAGGATTCGTGGTAATCACAAAGAATCATTTTGTCTTTATTTTTATTGATAGTGAAATCAAATTTCCAATGCTTTTTCACCTTGAATGGAAATATGTCCAATCCTTTTAATTCTTGTAATACTTCTTTCATTTGATTTTGATGCTTCAAGTTAATATTATCAAGATGATCATATTTATAAGTATTAGAGGAAGTAGTCATAATGACTTGTTTACTCAATGAAGTCTTGCTCTTTAAGTGGAAAATTTTCATTAAAAAAGGGAGGTGGGAGGTGGGAGGTGGGAGGTTGGCTTTTATAGAAAGTATTTTAGAAATCCAACATAAATATTGAATTGTTTTTATCGTCATATAAAAAACTTTTCCAAAAAGTAACACCTCCCACCACCCAACCTCCCTTTTTTTGTTGGCTTACATCTACAAGAAAAGCCTTTCAAAACTAGCATCTCCCACCATATTTATTTGTAAACATAAGGGTATGTTTGTGTATAAATGGATTTGTTAGACTTAAGTAAGGTGTTTCGCTACATTCTTCAAGGTTGTGTACCGGTATCTCGTGAAGGCATTTTTTGTTGTAGCATTCTTCGCACATCACCTCATCACACGCCGGACATATTACATTTATATTAAAATACACCTCACAATCCTCTTGGGCATCCAATTCACGAGTCTCTTTTGGTTTTTTCAAATAAATCCCTTTTGCGGTGATTAATTCACAACACTCATCACAAGCAATATATTTCTCATCTTCCTCATACTCTTCACACATTTCCTTAAATTCCTTTAAGACCTCTCGGAACTTCTCTTTGTGCTCCAATGTATACACCATAGTGTAAATTTTCTCTTGAATGTCAAAAGGCAAATGATAGAAAGTAGTAGAAGTAGCCATTGTTGTATTTCTACTTTACTATGAAGTGTTCTTTAAGTGGAAATTTTTTTATTAAAAAAAGGGAGGTGGGAGGTGGGAGGTTGGCTTTTATAGAAAGTATTTTAGAAATTGAAAATAAATATTGAATTGTTTTTATTATCATACAAAAAACTTTTCCAAAAAGTAACACCTCCCACCACCCAACCTCCCTTTTTATTATTTAATGAAGTAGTTGTTAAATAAACACTTGTTCTCTTGAGAGTTCTCTTTCTCTAAATTTTATTCCTATCTTATAAGTCACCCAAGTCTTGTTCTCTTTCACCTCAATTGACTTGTAGCCTTTCTCATTCAATTCGATTGTGAAATTCTCCTTTGAGACCGTGGTAGTGTTCTTGTCATTAGAATAGGTTGTAAACAATGTATTAAAAGGTGTACACCATTCTTCGATAAATTGTTTCTTTTTTGCTTTATCGGAAATATTTAATACAAACTTCCCCTTCTTTGTGGGATGGTTTACCAAAAGATTATTAAAATCTCCATACGTCTTATGTTCGAGTGTTTCATAACAATTGCCATCTTCATCCGTGTCGCTATCGGTGTATACATTGAAGTGTTGTTTGACCCACGCCAACCCTCTTGTTTCTTCGTTGACGACTTGCATTGTTTCGTCCGATATCACTTGAGGCACACTTGGTGCTTGCTTCCAATTGTTTTTGTAGTAATCACATACAAGATAAATGAAAGCATCATATACATCTTGTTCCTTAATCCAATTCTTTATGTTTGGGTCGTTTGGAAAGAACTCTTCGTTTACCATTTCACACTCGGGACTGCTATGCCTTGTTTGTCTAAATACTCTTACTCTATCGGGAATTGATTTGTCATTATCGGAGAATTCAGGTATGTCGTTTGAAAAAATGATTATTGTACTTCGATTGAAGAATGAAACCTGAGATTTATATAGGTCTCTTGCATTTATTTCATCACCTCCACTTATCAAGGTTCTAATAGTATGTGCATTAATCTTGACACACTCATTGTAGCTCTTTCTTGAGCCCGCGCCTTGATGAGTTTCTTTTACCATAGGTATCTCATTGCAAACCGTTAGTCTCTTGTCGTGAAATGCTTTCGCCCATTTCCATTGAGTTTCCTCTTCGTTTTGAACATTTGCTTTTCGAATAATATTTCCTCCGTTCAAAGTTCCGTAGAATCCCTTTTTATCACCTAACGCGTTTCTCAACAAGTCGGTCAATGTTCCTTTCCCGCTTTTTGTTTTGCCCAAAATGGTGGGAAGCACTCTATCACAATAATGACCGGCGATGCCTCTCGCTATGGTAGCCAATGCATAATTCACTTTTTCTTCGTTATTATAAGGTAAGTCAAATAGCTTATACTTTACTTCTTTGGCTATCTCACTTTTGTCGTCGCACACATATTCCCTATCAATGATAGAGGTGAAATAGAATTCGGGATTTGCTTCTAATATTCGGTGGTTCTTCAAATCGAGCACACCGTTTTTGAACAATAGATAACCAATTTGTTTACTAAAGTCGAACTCCTTTATCTTTGTGCAAAAGGCGGGCAATGCATCCCTCAAGTCACCATAGCA
>LGRX02014028.1:0-22933 GCA_001247695.2 Cymbomonas tetramitiformis
AAAAGCCTCACGACAGGTATAAGGAACACACCTGATGACAAGCACAGGGAAAAAGCCTCACGACAGGTATAAGGAACAAGCCTTTGGTGTTTGGAACTTTTGTGTCAGACCTCCTCTCCCTTGCGCCCCACGATATGCTGGAAGCCCTTCGGGCAGAGGATTGATGGGGTTGCGGGTGACTTGAAGTGAGCACGCTCCCCCAAGGAATGCCTCAAACACGGTGGGTCACAGGATCTGTTTTCACACCTCCAAGTTTTGCCTGGCAGACTGGTGTGGGGTGGGCGAACCGTTGTGATGCACTGCTGGTACTTCTCGGGTTGAGAGGAGGGGACGCCTCTCCTCTGATGGATCGGTGCAGGCAAACCGGTCAGCTCGGTTCATTTCTTGTTTGCAGGAGAAGGGACTGTTTCAAGATCTCAAGTGCAACAACGATTCCTGCAGGACGCTGCACACACGTGTTTTATCACAGGGGCTGCATCCTCCGCGGCGGTCCTTGACCTCTCGAACGTCGATGGGCTCTTTTTATGGTCTGGATGACACAGGAGACCTTGTAGACATCTTAGGGTTCTCACCCCCTCCGCGCCCTCCGATCTCACCTCCACCACTGTCTCCACCGTCACTCCCATGCCCGTCTCCACCCCAGCCACCTCCCTCCTCGCCAGTTCCACCAGTCCGAGGGCCTCCTCCGCCTCCTTGTCCGCCTCGACCTCTAAGCCTTGATCTCGGATTCGAAGGGCATTTTTACGGTGTTGCAGTTGGTCTGAACACCTACCTGCCTCTGCTTCCTCCATCTCCATTCCCTCCTCCACCCCACCTTCCACCGTCACCCTCACCTCCCCGTCCAGTTCCTCCTCCTCCACCCCACCTTCCACCGCCACCCTCGCCTCCCTGTCAGTTCCTCGTCCACCCCCACCTTCCACCACCCCTCCTCCTCTCCAACCTCCTTCTCCACCTGAACCTCCCCTGCCGCCCCCTACCCTCCTGCTCCTTCCTTCCTCCTCCTCCATGATCTCCTCCTCCTCTTCCCACTCCACTACCGCCACCCCTTCACCTCCTATCCCGAGCTTCCCTCCTCCTGCCTTTCCTCCTCCTCCTCCCCCTTCCCCAACCCCTCCACCCCCCACTACCCCCACCTTTCCGGTTTCGCCCCGCCACCACCACCTTCCCTGCCCCCCCGCCATCACCTCCCTCCCTCCCAGCCCCCTCCCGAGCGTGGGCAAATCGGCTGCCTTTGCTCAGTGTCTGGCACCTCCTCATGTGATGGATACCGGTACCCGCCTCCATCACCAACCCCACCCCAGCCATCCTCGTACCCAACTGTGGCACCATCCTCATCCCAAACCTTAGCTCCCACTGCCATCAATCACACGCAGGCTTCCGCAGCCCCCAGCAACAGCTCGCAACTAGCGCCACCCCCCGAGCATACCTACCTCAAGTCCAGTCGACCACAGCCCAAAACCGCCGCCATCCTTTTCCTCTGACACCAGCTCTGCCTCCAATTTTTACGGCCTGGAGGCCCTCGAACCAAGCAACTTCAGCAGCTGGCCTTCCACCCCCTCTCCAACGTCTGTGCCCACTGCGGCACCCAACCGTGGGCTCACTTTGGAACCGACCGCCGCGGGCGAAACCTGCATCCCCTGCTCCTGCTCCCCCACAACATGGTGCGCCCTGCTCCTGCTCCCCCACCACATGGTGCGCCTTTTGGCCGGAGCCACAGCAGCCTTGCTCCCCATTCCTCTCTGTGTCCATACCATACGGGGTGCCCAATAGCCCAACGCCAGCCCTATCGGTTCTCGCCATGCTGTGACAACCTCGGTCACTTGGACGAAATGCTGTGGCGATATCGGCCAAGGCGGCGTGCGGGCAGTGACCGAGCGCAAGGCTCGTGAGAGTGCCGCTTAATCCGTTGTGTGCTCATTGCACGCACAGTGGTAAGAGGGTTGGATATCCCAGTTCAGGTGCATGGTTATTGGCTGATCGCTTACTTACAACAGCCCTGTTTTGGGTCTTTTCTCCATCACTGATATCTCAGTTTGTAGCATACGAGTGCGCGTCCTCGTCTTCTCTGTAGCACAAGACTTGTTTCCGTCATTCACTAAAGCCATCTCTAAGCTTGCACGGTAGCAACTCTTTTGAAACACCGCTCTCCCTCGATTGACCGTACACTGCACAGGTCAGCCGGTGCCGTTAGATTGCGTGTGGGCATTTTGGGAGCGTGCTGGAGAACCCGGCCAGCGGACAGCCAATGGGCACATGGCTTGTGGGCATCTGTGCCACAGGGCTCCTACCGCGACGCCGACCGCGCCATCTCCCAACGTGGGCTCAACATTTGTTCACTCCCTCATACAGTTTAGCGTGGATGTGGATAGCCTCAATATGAACGACTTCCAGGCAAGCTTCATCATGGCCATGGCTTCTTCTGCAGAGGTGCGCCGCCTCTGTGCAGTGAGCACGCCCCCATAGCCAACCCGTGAAGGCCACGTGGTGTCCTGGCCAGAAGTAGATATGACACTGACACATCTGCAGCACTCCCCCTGGCAGAGCGCGAGTGGAGTGACTCCCTGAAGGTGCATCCAGCGTGTGCTGCCACTCTCTGTGCGATTCGCTGCTAACGCTACCAACCTGAGTCGCAGGTCTTATGTGATGTGGGCTGGGATTGGCTCGGTCTGCGCCAGGTGGACGAATCCTTTGTCATGATCGTCAGCGTCAATGCGGGGTCCACCGTAACAAACAGTACCGTGGAGTTCTCTGGCAGCAGCAAATCCAAAGTGCACTTCCCTGCCATTGGCCGAGCTCCTGCCTTGCGGGCGCCCCTCCCTGCCATTGGCCGAGCTCCTGCCTTGCGGGCGCCCCTCCCTGCCATTTGCGGAGCTCCTGCCTTGCGGGCGCCCCTCCCTGCCATTTGCCGAGCTCCTGCCTTGCGGGCGACCCTCCCTGCCATTTGCGGAGCTCCTGCCTTGCGGGCGCCCCTCCCTGCCATTTGCGGAGCTCCTGCCTTGCGGGCGCCCCTCCCTGCCATTTGCGGAGCTCCTGCCTTGCGGGCGCCCCTCCCTGCCACTTGCGCCATGTCCTTTGATGAGACTTGAGCGGGTAACATGCAGCGATTACCACACTCCGGGACCTTATTCGGTGCCACCTGCGCTGGGGTGCGGGGACCGCAGGCGGATAATTTTTCTAAGCTACTTGAGACGGATGTGAACGCGGTGTTCGATAGCTATTACTATTTTACTGAAGAACTGAACACGACTGCACTGACTGTTATTATCTCAGAAGAGGAGATCCTTCCCTCCCCGTTGATGCCATCACCACCACCACCATCACCTCCACTTCCGTCCCCACCACCAACGCTGTCCCCACCGCCACCGCTTCCCCGCCACGGCCATCCCCACCCGCCACCGCCATCCCCACCGCCGCCGCCAGGCCCTCCACCACCACTGCCTCCGCCGTCAGCACTCCCGCCGCCTCCCTCGCCAGTGCCGGCAGCGGGACCGGATGACGATGACTTGCAGGAGGCCTTCTCGGAGCCCTCTCATGTACGATGCCACGGCTTGCATGCGCTGCCACTTGCCCGAGGCCACCCACCTCTGCCCACCTGCTGGACTTGCATGCATTTTCCGCCACTCTCTTTGCCTTTTGCGAATATCAAGCAATGCAGGACTGCTGGGGCGGCGTCGTGCAGGGAGTCTACTTCGCCGCAGGAATCATAGGGACGTGCATGCTCGCCTGCGCTGCCGTGGCGGTGTTTCTCTACATGAAGAAGAAGGTAAGCAGCTGCAACTGCGGTGCGTCAACCTGTTTGCCCGGTCATTGTGGCGGTGGCTGACTTCCGCTTGCGCCAGGTGGCGGAGGAACGGATCCGGATTAGAAACGGAACGGCGAAATCGTATAAATGGAACTCCAAGAAGTCCCCAAAGCCTGGCCCAGGTCTGCAGCCACCAAATCGCGCCCCTCCCTGAAACCCCGCACCTCGCTGCAGCTACAAGTTGACGCGCGGTTCACGGTCGTCGATGCCACTCCTGGCTCCTGTCCTCTGTCATGTCACACGCAGTCCATGGCGTGATCCAGTGAAAACCGCAAAGGACCCTGCAAAGGGCTCAGAGTCGACCCCTTCCGACCCCTTCCTCCCCCGCAGATTCCTGCTGCACCCCCTCAGTGTTCCCCGGGGCTCCTGCGCAGGTGCCGCACTCCCACATGGGGGGCACTGCATGCTGCTATCACGGGCCCTGCGCCACTCTGAGTGGCACCTGGGGTCTCGGCTCTGTGCTGTGCTCACTGTGAGTACTGCACGGCGCCCAGCAGCGCCGGCACTCTGCGCCACACTGGGAGCGCCCAGCAGGCACTCTGCGCCTCACTGGGAGCGCCCAGCAGCGCCGGCACTCTGCACCTCACTGGGAGCGCCTGGGGCTGCGAGGCGCGCTCAGGTTCAAGGAGGCCACCTGCGAGGCGCTCCACCAGAGCAGGATCGAGATCTCCAACAAGATCTCCAACGAGATCTCCCGCAGGGCGCGCAGAGGATGACTGGGATGACGGCCTGACGGACTGTATTGATGCGGACGGGCTTCTTAGCGATTTCCTCAGCCCGGTACAGGCTCCTGGAGAGAATGACTTTACGAGTGGCTGGTGGGATGACGATAACGAAGTGGAGTCAGGTACCGAGCGGCACCTAATGTTGTGGGGATTGCGCCGTGTTTGGAACCATTGAAATTCTGGGCATGGGTATGACGTGTCGCTGCCCACGATCTCGCGCACCTCTTCGTCCTTCCTTCTGCCTGTTGCCTTGCTTTGCCCTCATTGGTGCACCTTGGAGGCAGTCTGGAGCAACATGGAGAGATATCTGAGCAGATAATGGCGTCGAGCTTCAATGGCTCCACGTGCAAGTTGTCTGGATGGCTGTAAGCAGCAGCAAGTACAGTGTGCTGCTGTGAATGCACAAGAGAGCATTTGACAGTTGACATGCCAACGTAAAGTTCTCTAAGTTTCACGCTTGCGAGCTTTGTGCACGGCGCGTGACATGTGCCATTTGGTGTGCAGGTACCAACGTTGTAAACAATCCCCATTTTGGAGGTCAAGATTCTCGAGGCAGCATTCTGATGGGGCAGTTGTCTTTCAACAGCGGGAGCAACCCGCTCTTCGATTCGATGGATGGGTCCCCAGCCCCGGACAGCACACAGAAAATGCTATCTGTTTAAACATCAGTCATGTCACAGTCACAGTCCGAGATAAAATGAGAGTGTCTAACGAAAATCTGTGCTTGGTTCATCGGAGTTTTGATGACATCATGAATGGCAAGATTGCTGCTTTTGAGATGATGCATGATCGAGTAGATTTTGTTTACAAAGGCCATTATAGAGATAGAAGTATTGTAACAATAGTATGTGAACTAAACAGCAGTAATTTGAAGAAGCCAAGGCCCTTCTAATGTATCCAGCCTGTGACCCAAGGACACAGGGAGGCCCGCCAGCTGACAGCCAAAAGCCAGAAACCTTGGGATCACTCCATCCAACTATAAACATAGACATTTCAGAAAGGTTCCCACGGTGCCATGAGCATCCGCGTCTACACACAGGTCATTCAAGGCTTTGGTAGGTATCTTGTCGTTAGAAGGCACAACGTTCCTTGTAACCTTCAACCAAGACAGAGAAGCCCTCTTCAGTAGTGCTGTACTCCGAAGCATGCAACTCTGGTCGCACTGAGTTATGATGGCTGTCACAGAATGACAGCTCGTAGCTCACTCTGATTCGAACATAATACATCTCGACACAGCTTGCAGCGATTGCCACCGATGTCAATCACAGCTTCTGCTCTTCACCATTGTCTACGAGTTTCCCCAAATCGTACGTGACCGTTCGGTTATTGTACTTTGGACCCGGCCCATGCTTTCAAGATAGGCCTCCCGCCCTCCTCCCCAGAGCTCGCCAGGTCTCTCAATTCGACAAGGTCTTGAAAGACTGTCGTGGTATATCGTGGCACTGGACCAGTAGGCGTTATACTATGTACTGCTGCGGCGGCCGCCGCTGCTGCTGATATTATTCCTGTGACATCAATAGGACGAGAGCCTGGTTATCGAGCGCCTAAAACTGGATACACGTGCTCAATCAAATGATGATGTCCACTGATCAGTAACGAAAAATGCCGTGTTAAGGGCTCAAGGCCAAACTGCATGGGGTTTAAGGCGTTGTACATCGCCCAGTCGTTTTATGATTCCACATGTTTCACAAGGCATCGATATATTGCGTTCGTAGATCTGTCAAATTCGTCCCGTAGCAGTCGTTGTACGCAATTGATGTAGTCGAACGCTAAGTATTGATAAGACACGAACTTGGCAGCCGTCGTCGTTAAAAAGCATTAACCAAAGGGAATTCTAGCACGATTCCACCGATATACAATGTCCACAAGTATGCAAACCAGAACGTGTCCACAACAATCGTCATATCAACCATCGGAACAACTTGTTCCGGTTGTCGTTTTACATCATCTTCGATAAATCATTACTTTGCAATAGAAAAGTGACAAACCCGGAATAGGATTTTTAATTCTTAATTTCGGAATAAAAAAATGAACGATAACGGGATACTGAAAATTAAACTGTTTTAAACAATCATGGATGAACTTTCTTCATCGAAAAATCGGCTATCGCTATTGCCACAGTCGCGAGTGCGTTTATATTAATAAGTAAACGATACATTGAAAGAGTATTGAAAGTACTTTTATTATTATCATATATTTATTTATTATTTAATTACATACAACCAGTTATACCGATTTAATTGTTCCGACCTGCGACGCGACGGGCCGAACTGCGGCTCCCTCGTCCGCCCCCACCCCCTGCCCTGCGCGCGCCATCCCCGCCCCTCCGGCCACTTCCTCTTTCCCCGCGGACTCCCCCTCCCCCGGACACCCATCGGACACCTCCCAGACACCCCCATCCACCCACCTCAAAATCTACCCCGCATTATCACATTCCCTCATCGCGATCCCTCACTCGCCTCCCCGTCCCCCATCACCCACCGGAGGGGCAGGGGATTTGGAAGGGGCGAAAGAAATTTGGAAGCGGGGGCGGATGGGGGAACCGTTGTGTCGCGCGTCGCCTTCAGGCCCCTGTGGTTCTGTCGGATTAGTTATCAATGAACATACAAATATATTTGAATTTATAACATGCCAGGAAAAATAAGGGTTGGTATTTTAACGAGGGTTGGTATTTTATCATTGGGTATATAACGTCCGGGTAGCCTTACCACTGGGAACGACCAAATATGGGTGGTATTTTATCATCTGCTGCTGTCGAGTCGTCCGTTGGATCTGGCCTGATCGTTCCTGATATCCCTGTTAATGTTCATGCCAGCGGCACTGTTAACCATCATGCTAGCACTATTACACCAGTGTAGATTTTCGAATCTCATCCGGCATCTCTGCTCCCCGCTATATTTTCTCCTAATTTGAAAAATGAGGTAGCAGAAACTGTATTGTAAGGTTCGCATCTCACAATTGTAATGTCAAACGCACAGCAAACAAACAAACGACTCATCCAAACGCCAAAACGGCCACCTAAACCAACACCATGCACACGTCTGATGCACCCATGCTGATAAGCATGACTAGCCCGGCAAGCAATTCCGTAGCCGCCCTGCGAGCCGTCCAGGGCAACCAATAGGTCGAAAAGCTCCGCGGGCTCCATGTTGCATTATTGTCCTCCTGAAACAATAGCTTTTCTCCTAATATATCGGTAATCATAAATCGTATCCCCGTATAAACACACGTACCGCCGCGCGTCTTCAGTTTCGGACTTCTAAAACGAGTTTTGGGCAAATTCGAGTTGACCTCTAAAGCTCACTCTGCGCTGTCCGATACCATCGCCAGTCATGCCTTAAGCGATATAGCATGGCATCAATCACAAGGGATGCGCATGCAATATCATACAACTACATGCCATCTTGAACAACCGGAGAGCCATCTACCATCATCGTTAACAAATGTTGCCATGGTAAGTTTAAACTGTTACCTTATACGGTATCCGGTGATATTAATAACTATGCAAAATTGCTGACGAGGATGAAGTGCATATCAATCATCTTCAGCCAATGTTTGTTCTCGCACAACGTTGAGTCACATAAGACATCAACAACATAGTATCCCACTTCGACCAGATTTCAGGAGACGCCATTTGAAAAGTGAAACGAGGTCATGTTTCAGATGAAATCTTGAATTCAGGAATTTAGAAGAAGGTTAATACTGTATATAATTTTTCAGTTATCAAAATATTAATGTAAATGTATAGCATCATTTAAACAGATACAGGTTAAAATTGCGCGAAAAACCTTACCAGTTCTTCAATGTACAGGTGCTGCATGGCACAATAGATACTTTCAATCAAAGTGTTTTATTGGATATCACAGATTCTTAGTGTTGTGTATATAAAGCACAACTGCACCATACCGCAAACGTCACAGGCTGATTAGATGGCGTCGTCAATACTGCTGTCTATCTGTGAGACAACATAACTCGGATGGGAGGGCTTTAGGGGATCCTCAAAGGGGTGTGCTAGTATCATGAGGCACGCGCCGTGCAAGGGGTAGCCACTGGATATCATCCACATAAGCATTGCAAGGGTACAGATTCCCTTTGCAAGTGCAGCCAAACATGGTACAAAATCGAGCTCCAAGACAAGTAAAAAAGTGAGGTACCATACTCGAGCTAGAATTATGTACGGAAGCCTCGTCATCTCTTCAAGCTATCGAGGAGTGATAATAGATCCTGCATTATCTGTCCTTATGTCGGCACCTCGCTCACGTAATTGTGCAAGTTCAATTTGTGCAGCGCCTCTCGGGAGGTTATGTAGCCATTTGGAAGGCAATAGGTTCTATGCTTACAGTCACACGATGTCGACTTTCCAATCTTTCACTAGCGCACACAGGAAAACATGGAGAACTCGGTTGTCGTAAACTGAAGAGGATGTCCCATGGCTCGCGCCAGATCCCTGAACAGCAAAAACGATGCCTCACAACTCTAGGTGGAACAGAATACACTTGAAAGAGCGTGGTGGAGCACCCTACGTTCTGCTTTTAAGACTTGAGGGCGCCAAAGAGCAAAAAATCCTCTTCTCTCCGAAAGGAGCTTGAATGTGCCATGCGCCTACAAGAATAGGCAAGGAGCTAATGTGGCTAGGTGCTCTGCAGCGGACTGACTGATGTGCACTAGACAATCTGAAAAGTTGCACGGACAAGATGTTGGGATACTCCCAAGGTCACACAGAATGAACTCGCGAGGGCACCATCAGGAAGTGCTGTGGCAAGGCGACGCGTGATTCTGAAGGAACGTTCGGGGGTGTGGAGTCAGAGGCGGAACTCACTGTCGGGGCCCGTAGATCTGCAATACATGAACACCCCAATCGAGCATCAGGTTACCACACACCGGAGAGAACATAGAGACCAGGGTAAACTGCCGAGCCCAGTTGGAAAGATACGGCAAATCCAAATTAAACGATTTGCGAACACAGGCCAGTGTCGAATCATTTTGCATAGCTAATAGCTTTCTGAGGCAGGGCATAGTCAACTCACGAGTCGATCCATCGTATCACCCGAGCTCAGAGTTCACGCGCGAATTTAAAAGGACTGATACCGGCGAATGGAGTAGCAGGGTTTCAGCAGACACCTTTATTTGCCGGATATGTGTGTCGCGCCCATTTTGATGGTTTGAAAGCACTGCGAGCTGCACGAAGTACGCGCGAATGTACTCCTTACTGCAGGGCATCCGCTCCAAGACCACTCAGAAGCTGGGTCCAAGACCTGCCTACGGCTTTGATTTACTTTACCCCCTTACTGAAAACTTCCTGCGCATTGGGAAGCTTGGTATCACGGCAACAGCATAGAACTCGCAGAGTGCCGAATCGCGAGCATCGCTTCAAGACGCCTTTGCCTATTGCTGCGAAGCTGCGAACAAAGAATGAAGGGAAACGTACGCTGAGTTCTCTGGCAACAGTGAAAAGGTTACCCAACCGACAGGCTCTTCAAGATCTACCACCTTGATTTCCTGCGAAAGAACCATAACGTTATGATTTTCCGGAAACAAGAAGGATGCCAAGGCGTTGCGAAAATGTGGCACCAGTTTGCCTAGTTCATCGTTCGCAGTTTGGTAAGGCGCACTTACGCGCAAGTCGTGGAAGCTGTTCCCAGCCCTGATAGATATCTTGTTGGGCGTGTAACTTTCGTCCTGCTTAAAGTCGGCATAGACTTCTAGCTCCTGCGGGCGGCGAAAGCTAAGCCATACTGCTCGCACTGGCACAATGTCAGGTTCCATATTTTTTTCCTTCCGAAATTCGAGGTATGCCTACCTTCAAGCGAACTTTCTTCTGAAACTGAATATTGACTAGATGAGGTTGCCCACCATCGGACCTGTACACTCGAAGAAAACGGTCATCCCCAGAACCTGTTAGGGAACTCGCAAGCAGGAGCTAAGTCCATGCACAACACTAAGTAACACGCACTTAGTCGCATAGGCCAAGGCAGGAGAACAAGAAGAGGATAGAAAACGTAAGAGTTCCAGCTCTGGAGCTCTCAGATCTCTTTACAAACTATTCATCACAACTATTCGCACACAGCGGCGTTTCCTGAATTCAGGCTGACGAGAGGTTCCCGGGATTTGATAAAGTGATTGCAAGTGCGACTTATGTTAACAATCCAGGGAAAATTCCTCATTGAACAACAGCAAATTCTCATCTACGTGAGGAAGCATGCACTCGACTTCGTCGAACGGTGGTAGAGAGAAGCTGCAACAAACTTGTGTTTTTGCCCTCCGGATCAAACATAAGCAAACGGCAGATTGCGTGAGAGAAACGCACTGCCAGTAAGTTTCCAAGTTATCATCGCGAAGCATTTCCACTCCGTTTCCAGGTTTCGCGCTTGTCACCGACCAAACTGTAAAAAGGATTCATCTCAGAATATTATGCAGCTCGAAAGTGAGCGGAGTTGCTACCATACCTGCCAGCTTCCCTATTTCAGCTCTGCTTTCATTTTTTTCTTCGTCTCCCATATCTCTTGCCTCGTTCCCTGCCAAAATTTCTTGCAACTATACTTCCAATTTGTGACGCTTAGAAGTCCCAAAGTGAAAATAGAGGCAAGTTCATTATCTTACAATATGGTGACATTGATATCGCTCAACCAATGTTCTACGGTAATCCTACACAACCTTTAAGTCATCGCATCGTACTATCGTGCTCTCTGATACGAATGTTTCATTTGATTTCACACGAATGCGGATTTTTGAAGGCTCATTTGAAGAGCTGGCGTGGGTTTTTTCATGATCATCATGCCGATAGAGCTAGTGTCCGTGTCCTCCCGATGATTATTGTCACGAGAGCTCAAGAACGAGCGAACGACTCGCGAGCGTCAGCTCATCAGCCGAGCGTCACCTCGTATTTAGGGCAGAAATTCTCTCGCGCCTGAACTGATGAAGCGCAAGCCATCGCGGAAGTCAAGTCGAAGTGGAACGATTGAAAGATTGAACGTATAAGTGAAGTGCAACCTGCAAGTCACAAGTGACAAGACGAACGGAAGAGACCAGAGACCAAGAGAAGTCACAGACCTCCGGCACAGTCCAGAGCATGTAGTCTGACGCTGACGTGCCAGCTAGAGCTCTACTCGAGCCCTTTTGACACCTGATCCCAATGCTGTTCCCGTTCCTGTTATTTCAAATACAGCCCGCTGAGTGGTCCACGTCAGAGATGCCCCGGCGATGGGAAAAGCGGTCTCCACATCGTATCTTATACAAGGGAAAATAGCAGGTCGATCCTGTTATTCTTCAGATAACAGGTTCGGCGAAACCTGTTCCTCTTGCTGACCTGTCATCTGACATTTTGAATTCCGTGCAAAAAGCTTGGATCATACAGACATATTCCCGATCGACGCTGCACCAGGTGGAATATTTCAATCCGCAACAGGATGCAAGCCCATTTTTTTATCCACGCTCATGTGAGCACGCCGCGAGCATGGGCGAGCGTCAGGTGCCAGTCCGATGTGGCAAAATAGCAGGAGCAGGAACAGGAGTGGGAGCCCGGATCAAAAGGGCTCGACTGTATAACTGAGACCTCTTATTCTTAACAGGTTCGTCGAAACCTGTTCCTCTTGCTGACCTGTCATCTGACATTTTGAATTCTGTGCAAAAAGCTTGGATCATACAGACCTATTCCCGATCGTCGCTGCACCAGGTGACACTCACCAGGTGGAATATTTCAATCCAACAAGAGCAGGATGCGAGACCATTTTTGATCCACGCTCATGTGAGCACGCCGCGAGCATGGATGGGCGAGCGTCCGGTGCCAGTCCGATGTGGCAAAATAACAGGAGCAGGAACAGGAGTGGGAGGATCACGAAGGGCTCGACTGCTGTAGCCGTGTGGCACTGTAGGCGGAGCACTTGCGGAGCCAGTTTGCCGGTTTTCACCCGTCCCACCGCTCCGTCCCACCTAGACCTTGACCTGTTGCTGTTGCCTCGTTTTTCTCCACCTGAGGCCCGTCGTTAGTCCTGGTTTGGGAATTTCGACGACATGTCGGTCTGTCGCGTTTTTGATCACGGCGATTTGATTGGTTGAAAAATTCTGAAAAGCGACATGAAGACATGCGACAGGGTCGACATGATCTTTTTGGGGTCGACATGATCTCTGCATGTCTTCGAAAACGAAAGATCATGTCGACCCCAAAAAGATCATGTCGACCCATTTTGTCTTCTTTTTGTCGTCCTATGTCGCGTTAATTTAAAATCTATCGTTAGATCAAAACTTTTTTAAGGGCGCACAGGCATTTAATGTCGCGCATGTCGTTCATGTCGGTTTTCGGGTTCCACGTCGGCAAAAAGACATGACCACGTAGGCAAAAAGACAAGCGACTTGACCTAGTTTACACTGTGAAAACCTAGTGCAGCAGGGTAGATTAGTGAGGAGATTAACAATTAATCGCGATATATTAGATGGAAATAATTTTTACTAGAAGGTATTATGAACGTTAGGAAGCATCTCCGCACAGATTCGGTGACTGGAAGCAGATTCCAGATTCTCCGCTTCGTGTGGCGGAAGCGGGAAACCGCATCCGCAAAACGGCATTCCCTTCGGTATCCTACCGAAGGGAAGGGTGAGAAATACTAATAACAACATCTGAAATATATTTCACGTTGTTGTATGTGCGCATCTGTGTTTCATTTGGTCATTTGATTCACACGCTTCGAGCCCCGCGGCGGAAACGTGGACGCGGTTGACATTCGCGTTTCCGCTAAAGGTGACAGTGCACTGTCAGATGCTCAGAATTAGTTTCCTATGCTCATATGATATGCGTGATATGCTCATGCTGTGCAATATGAGTCCCTGCTGGGCGTGAGTCGAGATGGCTGGCTCGAATCACGTCCATTACCCCCCCTCACAAGAACCGTCCAGCATGCTAAATGCTGGACGGATCTTGCTCGCGCAAAAAATATGTTGTTCCTAACACTTATGAGAACTCATATGCATAGTTATGCTGTGTTTGGTATACGTTAGTATACCGAACACAACAGCCGCTGGATAGCGACTTACGGGGTACGGTCAACTTTCTCACTGTATTCACGTTTAAGCTTGCATGCAATTGTTTTTCCCGTTGGCACGACGCCACGTCGGACGCCACGTAGATGGGAAATGTTGGGCAGCATGTCGGTTTTCCCCAAAAATTTCATCGTTAGTCCTGGTCACGCGACAGCGACATCCGACACGACACGACGACATGCCGACATCGCGACAAAGTTCCCAAACCAGGACTAACGACGGGCCTGAAAAGCGCTACGCAAAAGTTACGCAAGAGCGTCGCGTCGCGGAGATGTTATTACGATTATCTTTTGCGTAGCATGCTACGCAGAGATAATTTGTCCAACATTTACGCGACGCGACGCTCTTGCGTCGCGTTTTTTGGTTCCACGTAGGCAAAAATTGAAAAATGTTCGTCAGATCAAATCGGAGATAAAAAAATGGACGCTTCTTGGATATGCGACGCAAGTGTACGCTCCACGTAGGCAATGCGACACTTTGTAGGTCAAACGTTTGACCTAATTAACACTGTGAAAACCTAGTGCAGCAGGGTAGATTAGTGAAGAAATTGAAGTATTCGCGATATATTAGAAGGAAATAATGTTTACTTGAAGGTATCATGAACGATAGGAAGCATCCACGCACATATTCGGTGACTGGAAGCAGATCTCGAATTCTCCGCTTCGTGTGGCGGAAGCGGGAATGGCGGAAGCGGGAAACCGCATCCGCAAAACGGCATTCCCTTCGGTATCCCGCCGAAGGGAAAGCTAAAAAATACTAATAGCAACAACTGAAACATATTTTCAACGTTGTATGTGCGCATCTGTGTTTCATTTGGTCATTTGGTTCACCCGCTTCGAGCCCCGCGGCGGAAACGTGGACGCGGTTGACATCCGCGTTTCCGCTAAAGGTGACAGTGCACTGTCAGATGCTCAGAATTGATTTCGTTTGTTCATATGATATGCCTGATATGTTCATGCTGTGCAGTATGAGTCGCTGCTGGGCGTGAGTCGAGATTGCTGGCTCGAATCACGCCCATTACCCCCCCTCACAAGAGTCGTCCAGCATCCAGAATCCTGGACGAATCTTGCGCGCAAAAAAAACATGTTGTTCCTAACACTTATTAGAATTCATATGCAAAGTAATGCTGTGTTTGGTACACGTTAGCATCCCGAAAACAACAGCCGCTGGAAAGCGACTTACGGGGCACTGTCAATTTCAACACTGCATTCACGTTTAAGCTTGCGTGCAATTGTTTTGCCGTTGCCACGACGACACCATCCAGACGCCACGTAGACGATAAATGTCGTGCACACCGTCGCAGTACGCCGATTTCTTCATCCTTAAATCTGGTCAGACGCGACGCGACGCGACGCGACGCGACGCGACGGCCGTAATCTCCAAACCAGATTTAAGGACGGGACTGAGACGGGAGCGGGAGTGCTGTTCGTGCTGCTGGATGCTGCTGCTGACTGCCAGCAGCAGCAGCATCAGCACACGACATCCAGCACAGTCGCAGTCGACAGCGACAGTCCAGCACCCTGACGCACTGCAACGGAACTATTGAACTCGTCATCGCCGCCATTTCAAAATGGGAAGGGTTATACGCGCTGGAATTCACACGTCGTTTCCGTCTCAATCCCGAAAAAATTCTGAACCAGCTTGACGGTCATATCGTCTTGCATCGTCTCGCGTGTCATCGTGAATTTAATTTCCAGGATTATTAAAACAGATAATCAATTTATCTTCCATCGATATCGCGGATACGATTACCGTTGGCGCTGGCGTTGACTAGCTCAAACATAAAGCGCTCGCTGCGACATTTACTGCTCATAATTTTCTCAACGTTCCTTCGCCTCATGGCCGGAACGGTGTTCACTGTGACTGCTGTGTTATGTGCAGGGATTGCGGAAGTGTCTGGCTGTTTTTATTTTTCAATTCGTTTATTGCATATATGCGAACTCACGGTATTCGGTGTGTGCAGCTTGTGTCGCAGGTTTTCCGATGGCGAGGAGGGACGCACCTTTTTGAGATGTGGAAGTCTAGGGCAACCTAGCTTGGGATGATACCCAACCACTTCGGACTTACTTTGTTTTCATATTTTAATCTACTCACCTTGCATATGCATACAAACTTTGAGGACCATCGAGGTATGATAAGTTTTAGACTGATTTATCTTTTTGGGTTTGTGGCGCCATCGCGACCTCATGGGATGTGGAAGTCAAGGTTGAGCATGCCAACCTTGCTTGGGTTCGAACCCAACCACATCGAAGTCTGAGTCCTTTTGCTTCAGGGAACTAAATTATGTATATCTTAGCAATATTTGTGGAAAGTCTCGTGCGCTAGAACGCACGGGAAGCCCTTGGCTGTTTGGCATGTATTGGGTTTGGGTCCATTCGAGCCCAAACCCAATAAATCTGCCAAAGAAATAAACTGTTCATTTCGCGAGCAATGTATCTCAGTCCTTGAGCTTCAGGAAACTTAAAGAGATATATCTCGAGAATATTTGTGGAAAGTCTCGTGCGCTAGAACGCATGGGAAGCCCTTGGCTGTTTGGCATGTATTGGGTTTGGGTACATTCGAGCCCAAACCCAATAAATCTGCCAAAGAAATAAACTGTTCGTTTCGGGCACAGTGTATGCCAGTCCTTGAGCTTCAGGGAACTTAAATGTATACAACTCGACAATATTTGTGGAAAGTCTCGTGCGCTAGAACGCACGGGAAGCCCTTGGCTGTTTGGAATATATTGGGTTTGGGTACATTCGAGCCCAAACCCAATAAATCTGCCAAGGAAATAAACTGTTTGTTTCGCAAACAATGTATCTCAGTCCTTGTGCTTTAGGGAACTTGAAGATATATATCTCGGCAAAATATCAGCGTAGTTTCGTTTGCTAGGAAGCACGGGAAGACCTTGACTGTTTGGCACTTGTTGGTTTGGGTACATGAAAACCCAAACCCAAAAAGCTCTTTGTCATGAAGTGACCTTCTCGTGCATACTTGACGACAATCCTTGCGCGCAAGATGGTGAACTAACATTACTCTCAGCAAATTTAGTGCAAAGTTTCGTGCGCTAACACAGAGGACTTCGATGTGGTTGGGTTCGAACCCAAGCAAGGTTGGCATGCTCAACCTTGACTTCCACACCCCAAGAGGTCGCGATGACGCCATAAACCCAAAAAGATAATTCAGTCTCTAACTTATCACACCTCGATGCTCCTCAAACTTTGTATGCATATTCAAAGTGAGTTGAATAAAACGTGAGAACAAGGTGGGTCCGATGTGGTTGGGTGTGATCCCAAGCTAGGTTGCCCTAGACTTCCACACCACAAGAAAGCGCGCCCCTCCTCGCCATCGGAAAACCTGCGACACAAGCTGCACAAAATGAGTATCGTGAGTTGGCACATATGCATAAGTAAACTGAAAAATAGAAGCAGCCAAACACTTCCGAAATCCCTGCGCATAACACAGCAGCCACGACATCGTTCCGCCCATGAGGCGAAGCGAAGGACCGTTGAGAAAATTATGAGCAGTAAATGTTGGTGCGCAGCTCTTTATCCTTGAGCTAGTCAACGCCAACGGCAATCGTATCCGCGATATCGATGGAAGATAAATTGATGATGATTTAATAATCCTGGAAATTAAATTCACGATGACACGCGAGACGATGCGAGACGATGCGAGACGATATGACCGTCACGCTGGTTCAGAATTTTTCCGGGATTGAGACGGAAACGACGTGTGAATTCCAGCGCGTATAACCCTTCCCTTTCAAAATCATAATGCGTTCAAACGGCATTATCGATCATTTTTCTCATAAAAAGTTTTAACGGTCGGCTGCGTCTGGTCGGCAACTCGGCATGCGGCATCCGGCATCCGGCATGACATTTTGTTTTCGGATGTGGAAAACAAATTTTGTTGTATTTTGAAATTTCTTTTTGGTTTTTGATTTTCTATTTCAATTTGATTGGGAGTGTCACTGTGCTTACGTCAGGGATTAGGCGGTGACATGCGATCGGATGGGTGCGGGTGCGGGTGTCACCTTCCGCAGTTCGCTTGAGACGTGTCCAGCGCAGGACGTGTCACCCCACGCCAGGAGGGGCCTACAGTACGCTAGACCCTTCGTTAGCTTGGACGGAGATCTAATCGACAAAAAACTTTAAACTCGCTCTTGGTCTTGTCTGAAAAAAATGAAAAGTAAGGGGGCAAAATATAGGAGGTTCGCCTGGATTCCTCACGTCCACAGGTATGTGCAAGGAACAATACTCGCAGAAGAAATCAAAGACGAACGATGATTGCAACAGCCTGGGGGCCTTCTCGGATCCTTGGCATTCGAGGCGTTGCGATATTCGTGTTGCTCGCTATTGACTGCACGTTGTGTCAGAACATATATCGACCGCGGAATTTGGGTAGAAGCAATCGGGGTTACCAAGTGCAACAGCCCAGGACATCAAAGCAAGCCGGCCCCTTCCAGCTCCCTCCTCGTCTTGGCCAAGACGCTTCGCGGCGCACGCGTGGTGAGGAGCCTGCGGAGCAGAACACTCCTCAGCCGCGCGAGGATGTTGTGACCTCCAGCGTTCAATCCTCCGACGTAGCCAGTGGGCGGAAGCTCTGTCCGGAGGGCTGCCTCCGCGCAGGCACCTGCAACTTTCTGACCGGCACCTGCGAGTGCCCCGTGAATGCCACAGGAAGCGACTGCAGAACCCCTGCGCTGCCGAGCTGCATGTTCGGGAACGCTTTGTGGCTGCCGGACTTTCTCTGCGACGACCACATCCATGCCTCGGCAACGGAGGTCGCGAAAGCGAGTTCTCGAGGTGGCGCTACGCGCGGCTCGCGATCGTTCCAAGGGCGATATTTCTGGGTCGGGCCGATTCCGTGCGAATGCGTCATGGAGGCCATCAGTGGTACGATGCAAGCGCGGTACGAAGGGATCCATGTTGTGTGCCTGGACGTGAACTCGGACACTTCCTTCCTGGAGAGCGCCGTGCCAAGCGTCGTCACGGACCTCGCGACGCCTAGTGGAGTGTGGGGTGCAGTAAGCGTGCAGCTTCCCCCAGTTCTGAAGCCCGCCCTGCCCGCGACACTGGAGTTCAACGTAAGTCGATATGCAAGCCCACTGGCTGCATGCCCCGACAACTGTGCGCACCTCGGCTGGTGCGACGCTCGCGGCGAGTGCAGATGCTTGAAGACTCTGGCGAGGCTGTCTCCGGAAGGTTCCTGCGAGGCTCATCGGACACAGGGCATTATGGCGCCTTGTCTCAACAGATGTTCTCACCGAGGTGCGACCCGTCGCGAGAGCCGGCTCAGCGCTCGCATGCCGACGACGATTGGGGGTTTATTTGCATCCTGCGTTTGGCACTGCTGTTGCTTATTCATATCTCTGCTTCATATTCACTGCTGACGACTTCTCTGAGTAGTCGCGCAAACTCTGCGTACCTTGCGCCTGCTATCGGCACCGCACCTTGCTGCCAATGTTGATCGCATGGATAGTGCAGCACCGTTGCACCAGCAGGTTTGCTATTTGCGTTCGATCCTAGCGCACAACACGCGTCTCACCACCCTCACCGGGAGAGTTATCTCACGCTCATTTGTACGGGCCGCATGTGTTCAGGCGTATGTGACGTATGGGGCTTCTGTCACTGCGAAGACGGCTTTTGGGGGCTCGACTGTGGCCTGCGTTGGCTGCCGGGCGACTCCGCTCCGGTTGTGCACGTGTCGAAGTCTGCCAACGAGCTAACGGCCCAGCACACAAAACCACGGAGAGGTGAGTACACTTGTCGAGCCATTGCCGACACATGCTTTGGCAGAACCTCGCCGCCCAGGCTTTGGCAGAACCTCGCCGTCCAGGCTTTGGCAGAACCCCGATGGCGCAAAGTGGGCAACCGCCACAGTGGGCTCTGGCTTCCACTTGAAAACTGGCCTTGCTGCGGCTCCAGCCCGATCGAGTGTGCTCCCGAGATGTGGTTTGGCCGTAAGTCTGGCTGCGGTGAGACTCTTTCAAGGCATAGCTCTTTCTGCGGCTTTTCCTGACGTGGCACCTCCTCATTGGCGCCCTCCAGTCATCTCTTAGAGGTTGTTGCAAACGGGCGCTAGCGCGCCCACCAAGCTGGCTGTATGTGGTTTGGTACTGACAGCTCAGTGGGCAGCTTCACCTGCGGACGCCGA
The DNA here is from genome assembly GCA_001247695.2 of Cymbomonas tetramitiformis. Taxonomy (NCBI): domain Eukaryota; kingdom Viridiplantae; phylum Chlorophyta; class Pyramimonadophyceae; order Pyramimonadales; family Pyramimonadaceae; genus Cymbomonas; species Cymbomonas tetramitiformis. The sequence continues at coordinate 19,702 of LGRX02014028.1, forward strand.
GCCCAGCGACACCCAGCGGCCGCGCATCTACGTGTTCGATCTAAACCCTGCGCTGCGGTCTCCTTGCAAGTGGCGCTTCGCCTGCCATCTGCTGCTGGAGCGCGTTCTGCAGAGCAGCTTCCGTGTGGCGGATCCCGCTTCGGCCGACTATTTCTGGATCCCTTCCGCGCTTCCCATCCACGAGCAGACCCTGGCGGCGCTTCTTCACATCCTCCGTGACGGCTGGGCCTCGTATATGCCCGGCCGCGGCCAGGTGGGGTTTTTTTAGGGTTTCTGTCTGAAGGGGTTTTGGCAATACAAGGCCAGTGCGGGTCTGCACGATTCTTGAGCTGCATTATCATCGGACCTTGAAGTGTAATTGTATTGCAGAGTTGCACATACGTTCATCCTCGTTAGAGTGTCAGAAAGCTTCGGGTGGTACTTGGGGTGTTCCATTAACTTCTGAGGCGGCCTGCACGCAGCTTTCATTTCCTCCTGCTCACCAGACGAAGGGTGCCCAACTGCACATCGAATGCCGTTGCACGCACACGGCTTCCCACGGTGTCAGGGTCAAGTCATGAAACCTGACACCCGACAAAAGTTCATCCGCCATGCCGCTGAATTTGTGGGACAGTGTGGTGCATCTCAGTCGTGCAACTCCGACAGCTGTCCCGACACTCAAACCGCTTTGCCACACGTCACAACTCACGGTGGTACTTGAGCCACACTTCATAAATCTCAGCGGTGCTAAAGCCGCTTTGCCGGGTCGACTTGGTGTGAACATCGGTGGTCGAGTATGCCAGGCCGGGGATCCCAGCTTCCCGTGCCACATAAACCAATCAGGTGCCAAGCCACCGCTACCGAATGTCAGTGTTATTGCTTGGGAGCTACACCAAGATGGTGCGATCTGAATGATGCAGTGGACGCTCCCATCACACTGCACCATCGGAAGCTGCCTCTAGGGTAGAGGAGACGCCCGCAGGAGGAGATGGAAGCCAAGGCACGGGGGGGAGCTTGGGACGTACCTGAGAGTGCGAGCATGAGGAGATGGAAATCGGGGATTCAAAGGAATATAAGGGCAGGAATATCGGGGACGCTGAGACACCGGGTGGAAAAAGCCACAGCTCGCAGCAGTGCAGTGGCTTCGGATGTAGCGGGGCGGAGGAGACTGCACGCCGCGCTGGCCTGGGTTCCTCGATCACTCCGATCTCCCACAGGGATCTGCCTGCGCAGGAGGAAGCCTGTGTATGTGCACTGCACACACACGGACAAGCGAATCAAACGCAAGCGAACAACGCACGCATCGACATCCGAGGGTGCCAAGGCTCACCTGCGGGTGTAGAGGGTGGAGGCAGGCACGGCAGATTCTGCCAGTCCCATTCGACCACGGCGGCGGCGACCTGCGTCGCTCGAGAGCTCAGAGGGATGCGGCGAGCGATCCGTGGAGCCCAGCGCGCGAGCTCGTCTTCCTGCAGCTGCACGGCGCGCGTGACGGTGCCGATCAAGTGAGGCGCCCGCCACGAGCTCCCTCTGCCCCCTCCTCCCCCTGGCGCGCTCTGCTCAGACCAAGCTCCGCACTTTGTGAGGTGCACGGGTGACCCCTTGATGGGCACGGCAAATGGCAAGGAGAGGTGCACGGGTGACCCGTTGATGGGCACGGCAAATGGCAAGGAGAGGTGCACGGGTGACCCCTTGATGGGCACGGCAAATGGCAAGGAGAGGTGCACGGGTGACCCCTTGATGGGCACGGCAAATGGCAAGAGAGGCACGGGTGACCCCTTGATGGGCACGGCAAATGGCAAGGAGAGGTGCACGGGTGACCCTTGATGGGCACGGCAAATGGCAAGGAGAGGTGCACGGGTGACCCCTGATGGGCACGGCAAATGGCAAGGAGAGGTGCATGGGTGACCCTTGATGGGCACGGCAAATGGCAAGGAGAGGTGCACGGTGACCCCTTGATGGGCACGGCAAATGGCAAAGAGAGGTGCACGGATGACCCCTTGATGGGCACGGCAAATGGCAAGGAGAGGTGCACGGGGTGACCCCTTGATGGGCACGGCAAATGGCAAGGAGAGGGTGCACGGTGACCCCTTGATGGCACGGCAAATGGCAAGGAGAGGTGCACGGGTGACCCCTGATGGGCACGGCAAATGGCAAGGGAGAGGTGCACGGGTGACCCCTTGATGGGCACGGCAAATGGCAAGGAGAGGCACGGGTGACCCCTTGATGGGCACGGCAAATGGCAAGGAGAGGTGCACGGGTGACCCCTTGATGGGCACGGCAAATGGCAAGGAGAGGTGCATGGGTGACCCGTTGATGGGCACGGCAAATGGCAAGGAGAGGTGCACGGTGACCCCTTGATGGGCACGGCAAATGGCAAAGAGAGGTGCACGGATGACCCCTTGATGGGCACGGCAAATGGCAAGGAGAGGGGGTGCACGGGTGACCCCTTGATGGGCACGGCAAATGGCAAGGAGAGGTGCACGGGTGACCCCTTGATGGGCACGGCAAATGGCAAGGAGAGGTGCACGGGTGACCCCTTGATGGGCACGGCAAATGGCAAGGAGAGGTGCGGATCGACTTTCAAGTCCTCACAGCGGTAAAGTCCACTGCCCTGGCTGGGCTGTGTTCGTGTCTTGAAGTGTCAAGTTCTTCTCCGAGAATCAGGTTGCTTTCGGTTGGGGTATCGTGGGACGTGCTCGCGAAGGAGCCATGGCGATCAAGGAGAGCATCGGGCGGATGGGGCACTGGACCTTTGTGCAGGGAAACAAGCGCTGCCGCATCGGGTGCGCCCAGGTTTGTTCCTGCCTACAACAAGCTCCTCTGCACCCCAAAGGTTTGTTGTGCAACCCTGCGCAGCAGCTACTTGCCTGTAGAGTATAAGCCTGCGAGAAGCCTTTCGGCGTAGATAAGACCTCTTGCATCGCCCTGGTGTCCAGCGCTTTGTAAGGGTGTTAACTGCTACCACTGCGTGCGCGGTTTGGCCAACTTTGCTCTCACACGTGGCGGGTGGGTGGAAGCAGTCAGGGAAGGACATCGTGGTCCCGCCCTCGAACCTCGAGGCTGATGGCCCACTAAAGGGCTACTCCCTGGAGGATCTCCAGAAGCGGTCCCCCTGGTGACTCCTGCCGCATCCGATAATTTCTCCTATTAAACAAGCCGCAAGACAGTTGTGTCTCCGTCGTCGGATAACTCTGATGGTGTGACCGGCCTCTCACTGCTCTCATGGTGTGACCTGCCTCTCGTTGCTTTG
>LGRX02014029.1:0-18624 GCA_001247695.2 Cymbomonas tetramitiformis
GCAAACCGGTGCTAAATTTTTCGAAGAATGTATGCATGAATAACCTAAAAAACAAAATGAATGGGGCAAACCGGTGCTAAGTTTTTCGAAGAATGTATGCATGAATAACCTAAAAAATAAAATGAATGGAGCAAACCGGTGCTAAGTTTTTCGAAGAATGTATGCATAAATAACCTAAAAAATAAAAAAGAATGGGGCAAACCGGTGCTAAATTTTTCGAAGAATGTATGCATGAATAACCTAAAAAATAAATAGAATGGGGCAAAACCGTGCTAAATTTTTCGAAGAATGTATGCATGAAGATTGCATTCCGCACATAATATAGTGAAGTTTAGTCAACTTTGAAATTCGCAACCAATTGCCAAAACCAGCTTAATTCTGCAGACTCTGAAAGAATTAGACACAAAAAAAAAAACGTCGCCAGCTTTGACAATCGTGTACGATTGTCAAACCCAGCTTTTATACAGACAAGAATTAAAAATAAAAAAAACGTCGCCAGCTTTGACAATCGTATACGATTGTCAAACCCCTGGAGCTTTTCTATACATACTCAAGAATTCTAAGACTTAAAAAAACGTCGCCAGCTTTGACAATCGTATACGATTGTCAAACCCAGCTTTTCTACAGACTCAAGAATTAGACTTAAAAAAACGTCGCCAGCTTTGACAATTGTATACGATTGTCAAACCCAGCTTTTCTACAGACTCAAGAATTAGACTTAAAAAAACGTCGCCAGCTTTGACAATCGTATACGATTGTCAAAGCTTCGGAGTCCGAGCCTGCCGTAGTCGCAAGCTTTGACAATCGTATACGATTGTTAAAGCCGAGTCCGAGCCTGCCGTAGTCGCAAGCTTTGACAATCGTATGCCGTAGTCGCAAGCTTTGACAATCGTATACGATTGTCACAGCTGAGTCCGAGCCTGTCGTAGTCGCAAGCTTTGACAATCGTATACGATTGTTAAAGCTGAGTCCGAGCCTGCCGTAGTCGCAAGCTTTGACAATCGTATACTATTGTCAAAGCTGAGTCCGAGCCTGCCGTAGTCGCAAGCTTTGACCGGTCCCCTGACTCACGCGTGACAATCGTATACGATTGTGAAGCTTGGGCGCTACTAGGTCCGGCCCCCTGACTCCCGCGTGACAATCGTATACGATTGTGAAGCTTGGGCGCTAGGTCCGGCCCCCTTTCGTAGTCGCAAGCTTTGACAATCGTATACGATTGTCAAAAGCTAGTCCGAGCCTGACGTCGTGGTCAGTTTTGACAATCGTGCACGCCTGGCGTAGTCGCTGCCTCAGTGTTTATTCGCACGAGATATCGCAGGATTCGCAGGAAAATCGATGTTACGCCAAAACTTGTCAGACCAGTTCAGAAGTCAATTTATAGCCTCTACCCGGCTTTGATGCGCATTCACTCCGACATTCGATTGATGCAGTTGTCGTGGAGTTTCCTTGCAATAGAATAGCTAGCAAGTACGAAGCAGACTATTGTGACGGATTATAATTTTTATTTTACTTATAACAATAAGACGAGCTTTTTTAAAAAAAATCTCGCCCACTTCCACTACGAGCCCCCCCTCCCCCCTACCGACTTGGACTCGAGTTTGGAAATGAAGTCGGGGGCCGGGGGGAGGACTACCAGCTTGTATCTGCAGCTTGTATTATAATAGAGGGTTTTTTTAAAAAAAATCTTGCCCTCACTCCTGGTCCCGAAAAAGTGGGTAAGTGGGGAGGGGGATACCGACTTGGGATTCCGAGTTGCCGCTTAGAGTGGGGAGGGGGATTCCATTTTTAAAATTTTGCTAATTTTCTAGATTTTTTTTTGCTAATTTTGCTCTACGTTAGATTTCAGATATCAGTTTTTGGAATGCTTGATTTCAGATTTTTTACATCTGTTATTTTGCTCTACATTAGATTTCAAAACTGGTTCGGACCTATGTTCGGATAAACGTGACCTCCCCCGACGTAATTTACGCGTAAACACGTGTTTCCAAGGTTTTGAGATTTACGAGTAATGCGTAATGCATTATGTAGAAATAGCATTACCGTACAACCGGGACATAATCGTACAATAAACCCTATAATGTCGACATTTCTTATTACTTATCTACGGTAGTTATGTGCCGTAACTTACACACAAGACACAACTTAGGCCCCCTACGTGCCTCGACATAGAACATACGGAAGCACACAAGTTCTCGAGTGCAATAGGATACACGCAATAGGATACACGATCTCGGCGCTAAGTTCGGCTCTCTCTCACGTGTGACAATCGTATACGATTGTCAAGCTTCGACCGTACGGTTAATCATATTCGAATATGGATGAGGGTGCTAATACATGCAATGGTATACACAATTTTTTGAATAACGTATATGAAAATGCATACACTGTAAAATATATAACATGCCCATTTTACACATCTGCCGAGGTTACGGGGTAATTTTTTTGAAAATTCTAATTTGTTTTTGGCAAATCTCTCAAAATGATACCTTCGGAGCATACGCTTGTGGGCCGGTTTTGCATGGACGAAATGCCTTTGTATTCATGGATTTTTTTTTGGGGGGGGGCGGGGGTTGCGGGTAAACTTTGTGATATTACTTGGCTCGTTCTTATGCGTTTCCTTACAAGCACAAGTTGGGAAATTGGTATGTAGAACACCCCTTTATTCATACATTTTTTTATCAAAGGCTTTAAGAGTATACGTCAAAGACAATAACTTTTCATGAAAGACACCAAAAGTACACGTGAAACATTTCAGAGCAAATTTCTTATAACATAGTTACCGTTCGATCACTCAGTTTGGCAATTTTTGCACCTCAATACTAAGGCAGTGTAGCTGTCTCTTCTCGACTCATGCAAAACATTCCTTAGGCGAATCTTGCACCTCAATACTAACGCAGTGTAACTGCACCTTCTCGACTCGCGTAAGACTTTCCCATCGGTGTTCTCGATCACTACAAGCTGCTATGAGTAATTACCTCTGAGCACCATTCTTGTGCTGCGGCAAAAACTGTGTCCTACAGTTCTCCATCCTTAGGGACCTTCCCGCTTACACTTGGCATCATTCCACGTTACTCATTCACGGAACGTTAACGCGCCAGACTTCCGCATTAGCTCAGCCGTCAACTCCAAACAGGTTTACGTTTGTATTCTAGCTAAGCAACTAGAGATCGAAGTTGTCCGGAATTCCAGGATAATAAGACAGTATTTTGCGAACTTCTGAGGATAGTAGAGATGGCTCGTGAAGGTATCCCACACTCGTAATGATCGGAATTTGGAATATCTCGGAGTACAGCCAAAGGAAATGCTTGCAGGGAGCAGGTCGGGTCCTCGCCATTTCTCGAAAACACGGACACGAACAACGGTATTCTCGTCCAAACTCCAAGAGGTATTCACGGCCATCGGAATCAGGGTGACAAACTCGGAAGTTATACACGGTTGCACCACCAGGAACACATTTCCGGATTTGAGTCAGTGCAAGGTTATCGGTCTTAACCATGCTGTGGAGCGCGGTATAGAAATTCGCTATCTTCTTCGTCAGGAAACCCTTGCCACTCGCTTTCACCTTAACACCGTTGCGAAGTCTCTCCTCCACGTCCATCTCCGAATTCTCCGATCTCACCAGATGTCCTCGAGCCTCTTCTGGGGTCACATCCTCATGGGCAACGCAAACACCAAGTGAACATAGACGAGTCTCCTCACTTTCCAGGATCTTTGTGTCTGGTGCAACAGCAATAAGTTTGGGTACACGGTTCGCCCCCCCCTCGGGCAGTCCAGGCATCGAAACGTGACAACAATACCATGGGTTTTGAACACATTTCCACGAGCAGAATATAATCATCCGGATCGGGGGAGTGGTCCTCACTTCGCGAACTTGACCCTTTTGAAGCGTTAAGTTTTTTCCTGGAAAATAATAGGTCAAGCTTCCGGTGTACCCAATAGTCAGCTGCCCTTTCGCGATTGGGATGTCGTGACGAGAACCATTAGACTTCCGTCCATAGCATTTACCGTTAGTGCCTGCCCGCATGACGTGAAGCAGGGAAGGTTGGAAGTCCCCACCAGCTTCCGGGTAAACGCGAACTAAAGTCCGCTCCGGACGTGCCGCAGAGGTAGGTCTTGCCGCCGAGGTAGGTCTTGCCGCAGAGGCAGGTGGCACCGCCGAGGCAGTGCGCGTCTTCTTGGAGGCGACGCCTTCCGAGGGAAGTTCCGCAGGGCGTTTGCGCGAAACCCCCCCCATGGTTTACCTTATCTGGACGGTGGGTGTCCGTTGCAGGGATGCCCCTCTGTGGAAGCCATCCTGTCGCGCCAGAACGAACTGTTTGCATTAATTCGCGACCATCTGCAAACTCTGCCTGAGTAAGGACGCCTTTAACCCACTTATCCTCCAATGAACGAATACGACCTTGCACGCACAACAAGTGCTTTGTTGAGTTCTGCCGGTTCATCGCCAGGCAAATTTGTCGAATCTGCATAAGGCTATCGAATTCCACGGACTCCAACAAGGTGGAGTAGTATGCCCCCCACGACAAGCTGGAGCACTAGGTCCGACACCCAGACTCACGTGTGACAATCGTATACGATTGTCAAGCTCGGTCGTTGGGTTCGTCTCTCTGACGCACGTTTGAAACTCACATGCGACTGGGTTATACCCCCTGAGTCCCTGATTAGGGGGGGAAGGGGCAGTCGGTGTATATTCCTTAAGTATGAAGAAAAAATTTAAATTTTCTTAAGTATGTGAAAACGCAGGCGTCGACGCGGACCGACGCGTTACACTCCTTAAGTATGGGCTTAAGTATGGGAGCCCTATTTTGCGAAATCTTAGAATGTTAAAAATGTTTGGTCCGGTCCGTCCGGTCCGTCCAAACTGGACGGACTGGACGGACTGGACGGACTGGACGGACTGGACGGACTGACTGGACCAAAACTAACTCTCCCCGAGGCGTATGCCCCATGGGTATGCCCCGAGCGTGCATGCCCCACTCGCGAATAATGGGGAATTATCGGATATTCACATAAGTGAGCGAGTGGGGAAAATAATCGATGACAAAGCAGATTTCAGGAGAAGATCTGTAATGAAATGATTCATGGTAGATTCCAGGAGAAGATCTGCAATGGCAATACAAGTATCATGATCTGCCTGATGATTGGTGGAGGAGTAACAGAATCAGGCATGGTCTGCTGGTAATTGGCCGATGACAGATGCCAATCTAGGAATCCTGCTAGTGAGTTAAAGAGCAACATGATGAAAGGGGAAGCTTGGGAAAAGTGAACCTGAGTGAGTGTTGACCAAGTGAAAGAATTGTACAAGTTTTACGTGTTAGGATTGGGCATGATGCCAAGACTGAACATAGGGATATAGATGTTATAGGTCTGCGACCCTACATTATATCGAAAAGTGATAGTATTGCTAGGCTGTGTAGCCAGTATATGTCATGCAATTAAACAGTGGAATATAAGGCTAGAAGCCTATGTGATACACCAAAAACAATAGAAAACATAAAAAGAAAAGAAAGAGGATAAAAGAAAAGAAAGGAAAATAAAGAGAAAAATATGTATAAGTTATCAGGAGTGTGCCTGGTACATTCATGAATGTATTAAGGGGATGCCGGTTTTTATTGCGAGCACGTGTCCCAAAAAATGACAAGTGTAGTACGCCAAAAGTCATGGATAACTTTATGACCTTCCGTCTCACTACCAAAATTCCAAAATTCACTGACAGTCTAGGATCTGGCATCTCTCAGTCACAAACAGACGAATACATATATCCGCGATATATACATATATACGTGAAAAATATGAATGAAGGGGCGCTAGGCAGCTGTGTGTATCGGGGGTTGGTTTAAGCGAGGGCTGCATATTGTGACGAGGGATGCAATGCACTCTGCAGCGTGGTTAGATGCGGCACGAGAGTCTTCGCCGAAATGCGTTGTGCAAGGAGGGTCGCTTACACGCGCGAGGTTCGAGGCTGTACGAATAGATGTCGGACTCTAGGTTGCGAGTGGATGTTCGGCGCGAGGACGCAAGTGGGTGCCAGACGTGAGCTCGTGAATGAGTGTGAGAAGAGAGGTCGCGACTAGGCGATGTTACGTGCACGTGTGAGGTCGCAAGTGAGCGGTGTCAGACGCAGGGACGCGAACGAGTGGGAGTCAGAAGCGAGTTCGTGAGTGGGTGTCATACGCGAGTACGCGAATGGGTGTAAGAGTTGATGTCGCGAGTGAGCGGTGTCATCAGACGCGAGATCGCAAGTGGGTGTCAGACGCGCGGGTCATTAGTGACTGTTAGACGCGAGGACGCGAGTGGGTGACCGGCCCGTGGGCGCGAATGGGCGGTGTCAGACGCGAGGACGCGAGTGGGTGTTAGACGCGAGCGAGGACGCGTGCGGGTATCAGACGCGAGGTCGCGAGTGGGTGTCAAAGGCGAGGTCAAAAGTAATTGTCAGACGCGAGCGGGGTCTAGAGGTGAGGATGTATCAGACGTCACTCTAGCGTTTTGGACCTCTGCTCCTTATGATTTGGAACCGGACCAAATTACTTACTACCTCTGACCTTTGTCGTCTTGGCATCAAGTGAATTACTTACTTACTTACTTACTTACTTACTTACTTAGTTAGTTAATCAGCAGCAGCAACAGCAGCAGCAGCAAAGCTCGAATCCCAACGGGCGACGCAGTCGAATTTTCGATCTCACGATCGCCCGACGCTAACGATGACAGTGCCACAACAGTCGCGTGTATGTACCGCGACGCCACCCACGCGTTATGGCATGGCATGTTGGGATGCAAAAAAGCGAAGTATTGTCGCGCACATGATCCTACGGTCAGATGGCCTAGTGGAGATCTCCTTTTGAGATCGATCCGCCTAGTACTATTGGAGATTAGACGTTACACAGGATTTGATCGTAATAAGCATTTATCGATAAATCATGTAGGTAGCATAGGCCGAACCGAGACGCGAGGCGCCTGGCGCGAGGCTAATGACTATGTCAGAAACCAATCGGCATGACTCTGGTGTCAGACCCCAAGTGCTGGGCACCAATTGTCATGAGTCCAGCGTTAGACGCCAAGTGTGGCACGCGCCTATTGTGAGACACCAATCGTCACACTGATGTTGGGCACTAAGTGTTTAGTACCAATCGTCGCGACTCTGGTGGTAGACACTAATTATAACGATTTAAACCAATCATCACTCTGGTGTCAGACACCAAGTGTTGATTGGGCACCAATCGTCACGAGTCCGGCGTTAGACGCCAAGTGTGACACGCGCCTATTGTGAGCCACCAATCGTCACACTCATGTTGGGCACCGAGTGTTTCGTACCAATCGTCGCGCTCTGGCGGTGAACACCAATTGTGATACTTGAGTGTATTAGGTTGAAACCGTAGCTTCGAGATACCGTATACGCATTTATCGATAGATCATGTAGGTAGCATAGGCCGAACCGAGGCGCGAGGCTCCTGGCGCTTGGCGCCTGGGGCCTGGCGTGAGGCTAATGAATATGTCAGAAACCAATCGTTATGACTCTGGTGTCAGACCCCAAGTATTGGGCACCAATCGTCAAACTGATGTTGGGCACCAAGTGTTTGGTACAAGTCGTCGCGACTCTGGTGGTAGACACGAATCGTGATACTCGAGTGTATTAGGTTGAAGCCGTAGCTGCGAGATATACGCATTTATCGATAAATCATGTAGGTAGCATATAAGAACTATATTATTCTGGGAGCAAATTTTGATTGTTTCCGGAACAATTAACTTTTGATTTTCCCCGTAACAATGAATTTTGACTACGGGAAAGCATATTTAGGGTTTAGTGTTAGGTTTTTGGGGTGCTTGGCTACTGGATAAACCCCATAAACTCTCACTAAAACCCTAAATATGCTTGTCTGTAGCCAAAATCCGTTGTTACGGGGAAAATCAAAAGTTGATTGTTCCGAAAACAATCAAAATTTGCTCCCGGAAAAATTAAAACCTTAGCATATATATTCGTCGAGCTATATATATCGACGAATATATAGCTCTGAGATTTGGCGAATCTGGCGTTAGGCGGACCTGGCGTGTAACATAGATACTCAGGAACAGCGAGTATGTATGATAATATGATACCTATAATGGCAGCGTAGCAGTATTTTAAGCGCGATATATAGACTGGGAATGGATCCGAACGGGTATAGAGGACGCGGCCGAAGACCTGACCTACTTGGGCACTGTCGTGGACGCCCAATTCGCACAGCTTTGGATCACGAAATGCCACCGATAGATTCCGATAGTGATTATTCGATATTCCTTTGTCCGCAACGTCAGTCGCGACCCGTCTTGCGTTCACGCAGTCGGGAGGCGCGATTTCCCGGGCGAGTCATTTATTTCATGGGCGGGACATCGAGTGCGGCATTATCAGCGACTACAGTACGAGCACATCGGCATCAGCGAGAGTTGTAGCTATAGACGCGCCAACAACAGCAGTGGGCGGAGCGACGACATCATATGTTCCCGGACGACGAGTTTTTATCCTAAATGCGAGGATCGCGACCTCTCTTGTGCAGCAGTTTTACCCACTTCGACTGCGTCAGCTATTGCGGACCATGCGCGCATTAGTGGCGACCAGGCGGCAGCAGCTTGCGATTTGACGCTCCCTGCCTTGTTCCAGCCGCGGTGGTTGGAATATGGCAAAACATCGGCACTGATATGTCGGTCTGGCCACCTGCTGTCAGAATAGTGGGGCGCGAGGGGCGCGTTCTCCTGGTGCTACTGCCCGCTTATTCGTGATGCGTTGGGGCGGCGTGGCGCTTTCCCGATGCTGCCGCGCAGTGATGAGTGGGATGCACTGTCTCGGTTGCTGATATTGACGATTTATGTATGATGCCCGTTGCGGAATTACTTGACGTGTTGGGTGCAGAGTCGTGGGATGGGGTTCAGCCGCGCGGGGATGATAATGGCGAGGGGAGCTTCTTTGAATTCCTTGTTCTCGGGAGAGATCTCACTTTGGGCGAGCAAGGCTTCCAGATCTCCTTGGATGGTGGACAGAACGCTACTTATGTGGACAACGAGGGCATGTCAAGAGGCTTAAGTGATGGCTTTCCAGTCGAAGGGAGCTTTTTTCCAGCCTTGGAACATTTGAGTGTGGGAGTGGGGAATGGATTTGGGATTCCATTGGTGGTTCACAGGGTACCGTTGACTTCTCCCCGAGACTTTCGGCCAGATACTGTTTTTGACTTGGAGTCTGCAGCAGGCTTTGAGGCTCTAGCCTTACCACCCGGCTCTTCACATGTGGGAGATATTTGCTCGATATGTCAGTTGGCAGCACTTCGTTTTTGTCGCGAGGTCTTTTTATTTGTCGCGACTAAACTTGCGACAAAACTTACATGTTAGTGAGCGACAAAAATGAGCGTGGTTCTCATGATTGTCGCAGCTGCGACAACAGTGAGTTCCACACTCAGGTCTGTCGCAAAAAAATACAGAAAGTTTGTTCCGGACGGACCGGTTTCACAAATTACCGAATTCTGAAACAAAATAATCGTGCAAAAATACCCTAACAATACAAATCTCGGTATATAGAGTGACAAAGTTCAAAGGGAGTAAGCCATACAATCTACGAACAAGCGAGCATCATACGCACGCAAGCAAAGTACTACAATTTGTTTTCAATACAAAAGTATGCAAACACAATTTTACATCATTGAGAAACACACAGCGAATAAAGAGCTTTCACAGCAAAATCTGTAAACGTATAAGTATCAGCGCCTTGAAATACCAAAATTCTAACTAGAACAGGAAACCTCGACACGGCAACATGCTTCTCGCCAGCGAGTAACAAACACGGTTGGAATGCCTGCACACGGAACAAAATGTCATAATAATGTAAAAACAATAAAACCATTTGCAAACGCCACGAGAAACAGTAGAAATTTGAAACAGGAGTGTGAAAGCAGTGGGCAAAAACCCTGCAAAACTACAAAGGGTGACACGACATAATCTCGTCGTTTTTGTCCACGATATCGTGGTCATTGTTTTGCATTGTTTCCTTTTCGTGTTTTGGGGGTTTTCATGCAAAAGGAAACCGAAAGTTTTTACCACAATATCGTGTACAAAAATGATTAGATTTTGTACCAAGTTCCAACTTCCAAGTTCCAAGGTGGAATTCGAAACCATACTGCACAGTTTGTGCAGATTTCGCCCTCGTGTCGGATATCCGAGCGAATCCCATATCTTGAGAGTTTCAGTAAGGGTGAGCTTAGAGACGCTGAAATTCAGAAAAGAAATTTCGTTATTAGGTATTCACTGGCTTGTCCTCTCGCGATATCGAACCTGAACGCTGATGACGTCCAGCCGTTTTGATACAATTACCGTTGGCGCTGGCGTCGACTAGCTCAAGCATGAAGCGCTCGCTGCCAACATCCAAGCTGCCCATAATGTTCTCAACATTTCTCCGCCTCATGGGCGGAACGGTACTGCGACTGCTGTGTTATGTGCAAGGATTGCGGAAGTGTTTGGCTGTTTTTATTTTCCAATTCGTTTATTGTGTATATGCGAACTCGCGGTATTCGGTTTGTGCAGCTTGTGTCGCAGGTTTTCCGATGGCGAGGAGGGACGCGCCTTTTTGAGATGTGGAAGTCTAGGGCAACCTAGCTTGGGATGATACCCAACCACATCGGACTCACTTTGTTCTCATGTTTAATATACTCATCTATGATATGCATACAAACTTTGAGGAGCATCGAGGTTGGGTAAGTCTTAGACTGATTCATCTTTTTGGGTTTATGGCGCGATCGCGACCTCTTGGGGTGTGGAAGTCAAGGTTGATCATGCCAACCTTGCTTGGGTTCAAACCCAACCACATCGTTTGACCGCCCATCCCATATATCTGATCAAATATGTGGTGCGAGGTCGCTGGTTTCTCACGGGACATGTTCAGCACACGCACTGCCTCCTGGTGCTGATAGTGGCGTGATGGGTCTTCCCGGCGTTAACACCGGTCTTCCAAGTCCAACTTCTCCTGCCCCTCGGATGCGGGGCCCTTCTCCAACGCTTTCTCCTTTTGTGCCGCTACCACCCTTTCAATGCGCCATTTGCTCTTCTGTGACGAGGCATTCAGCCGCAGATATGGCTGCTCATCTTCGGCGATCTCATCGGCCAGACGAATATGCGGCGGTAGACCTCAGTGCTAGTGGTTGTGCGACATGTCGGAGATGCCATGGTGCGTTTGCCAGCGGTGCAGCGGAGCCCCGCTTATTTCACATATATCCTCATATAAGCCAAGTGGTGGTGTTCGGCCAATTTCTTGTGGGGAAGCCCTTCGACGCTTGGCTGGCAAACTTGCTTGCCGGCATAAATTATGCGGTCGTCGTGGGCAGCATCTTTTTGCCCGCCGCCACGTCCTGGGGCGTGCTCTTCATCGATGCAACTTGGAGTGGGAGTACCAGGAGGTGCTGAGATATGTGTCCATACAGTACAAGCATTGCTGGAAGCACATCCCGATTGGGCGCTCGTGGAAGTTGACGCCCGGAATGTCTTCAACTCGGTTTCTCGGCGTTCGCTTTTTGAGGCATTGGCTCTGCTCACTTTCCTGCACTGTGTGAACGGAGTAACATGATGTTGGTATCTGCAGGCAGCCAACTTTGGATGGAGGGGCGAGGATGGAAAATATCACTGGCTGTCATACGAGGAGGGGACACAGCAAGAACCCGTTGGGACCTTACCTTTTGCAGAACCTTTGCAGCCTGATGAGCTTGAAGCAACCTTAGAAGCACATCCTGATGTGGTTGCGATTGCATTCCTGGACGCCTGAGTTTGCACGGGCTGCTTATGACACACTTCGGCAGGGCATGTTTGACATCGGACTGGATCTCAACGTGATGAAAAGTAAGACCCCCCTCTCCGGAGAATGCCCTGAGTTTTCAGATGTTGTTGATGACGACGGCGTTCCTATCTCAGAAGCTGATTTGGCCTCGGAATGGACTAAGGTGCTGGGAATACCCGTTGGCGATGATGCTTCCGTAACCGAGGAATGCAATACGATGGGGGTCTCAGCAACGTTGGTCCTTCCGCTGCTGGAGGAGCTGAATGATCCCCAAGCGCAATTATTATTGTTGCGTTTCTGTGTCCATTGGAAATGTTTGCATTTGATGCGTGGTGTGCGTCCCAATCTTCTTCAATCGGGGGCTTTACACTTCGACGAGGCGGTGCAGCGCAGCTTGCGGCAGATTCTGGGAAGCCCGTTGCCGTTGAACGAGGAGTCTTCGGTGACCACCAGTCAAGTTCCCACGGCCTGGGGGAGGCTTGGGTTTCTCATCCATCCAACGGCTGTCATTGGCAGGGTGGGAAGGTTCTTGGGCGCAGGTGTGGGATCGTATGCGGCTTGGGGTGCCAGCCTTGGAGGAGTACTGCCTCCCTAGTCTTTGCAGTCAGACACGGGGAAGATTTGGCTGTGCGCGGGATGTTGGAACAAAGCCTCCATTTCTCACTGGCAGGCGCTTGGCACTTCGCACGACCGAGTTGTTGAGGCATGGAGAGATGATCATCCCTACCTTCCCGTCAGTGGGTTGGCCCGAGTTGGATTCAGAGTTTGGTTGGGGTCTCTTTGCGCAGCCCAAAAAGCCAAAATCAAGTTGCAGAAGGACCTTTCTGCGCTCTTGAACGAATCTGACTGGCTTCATTTATTTGACCAAGCTGCGCCTGCCTCTCGAGCTCGGATGCTTTCCCTTTCCTAACGTGCCCTACCGTCCTGGAAAACGTTAGGACGTGTCCTAATGGGATCCTAACGGGGTCCTAACGGCATCCTAAGTTCCTAACGCATATACGATGTATACGTTATTAGGACCCCGTAATGACGTCCTAACATATCGTTATGATGCCGTTTCTTATGACACGTCATATGTGAAGCCATCCGTCAAGATGTCGTTATGATGGTAACGCCTGTCGTTAGGATGTCGTTAGGATGTCGTTAGGATGGGAACGAATGTCGTTACGATGCGGTTAGGATGTGGTTATGATGTTATAAAGACGACACCTAACGACATCCTAACGGTATCCAAACGGCATTCTAACACCACCACCCTAACTATGGTTAGGATTTCATTAGGACGCAATTAGTACGTCATTAGGATGTAATATCCACGGATCCTAACGGCATCCTAGCGGCACCCTACGACGCCTACATCGTACCTACGGTTTGGATGTCGTTAGGGTGTTGTTATGATGTTATATCGTAGATCCTAACAGCGTCCTAATAGCATCCTAATGTCAGCATCCTGACATCTTAACGCCATCCTATTAAGGTCCTAACGAATGCAGCAAGCAATGGCTCTCGTGGATACGCGGAGACACCACAATGCCAAATTGCATCACATGAAAGTTGCATGGCACGTATTATTCAAATACACTGGAATGCAATATAGTGTTATTATTCTAAATTTGCAAGCCAACTGGTTGGTATTGGAATCTGCCGCATCCTGCGTAGCGCCACTGCTCACTTGGTAGCGATCCCCGCGTCGCCTTCTTTTTGGCTTTCACCCACTCAGGCAGTTGTCGCCTTGGCTTTGCAATTGGGTGCCCCGATGCCTATTCTAGCTGGTTTGCATGCATGTGTATGTGGTGCTTCTATTGACCACTTCGGCTACCACTACCTTGTCTATAACCGGCGTGGATGGGCTATCCCGGCACATCATGCCCTTCGTAATGTGTTGACATCTATGATGAAGCACGTCTTTGATCCAGCCTTTGTCATCGTGGATGATCGCAATCATCATGGGTATTCGCCTGACTGGAGGCCCGACATCACAGTGCTCAACCATGATGGACGGGGCAGACGTATCGTGATTGACGCGAGCCTTGCATTCCATTGTTGTGCCTCGTATGTAGACCGGACTGCTCGGAAGCCGCTGCGGGCTGCGGCGGTACATGAGCGAACCAAGAGGGCATTGTACGGACCATTCTACCCACACACGCTTCGCTTGTTCCTTTTGCTACGGAGTCTTTTCGAGGTTTGAGGAAATCGGCGCGGAAGTTCTTCGACAGTTGTGTGCAGCGCAGGCAAGACCGATGGTTTCGGGAGGAGGCGGAGGATGCAACATGGAGCACGCGGAGCTTTTCGAGCTATTGGTTGCAGCGGATGGTGGTTGCCTTGAACGGCTCGCAGGGCTTCGTAATTGCTTGCAGGGCTAGTCATCAATATCAGCATGGGTGAACGCTGCGAATCTGCCTGATGTTTATCTAGGTAGTAGTATTTGCATTTGGACGAGTTCGCTTGTTTGCCGTGCCTTATTTGACCTTTCCATTGTGAGATGTAAACCCTGCAATAAAGTTTCTCATACCTCTTTATATATATCCGCGCATTGATCTCTGCCGCGATTATTAACATTTCTTCTGCCCACAGCGTACCACCGACAAACATGTACGGCTACTACGGCACGGAATGTTGTAAACATGATGATACATACACGGAAATCGCATCCAGTGGACTACGCTCGCAGGGTCACAACAACAATACATGTTGTTGAACAAGGGTACTACTCGATAAGCGGTTTCGGAATTGCGATTAACCATACTAATCATCACTACCCCCCTTCCCCCCTACCGCCATGACCAAAGCGTGGGGGTTTCCAATGCTATACACCTATATGTTCGTAGCTTCTTAAGGGATGTGATGTTCAAGAAATCGATCCTGTATATTACAATTGAGGGAGCTAGTTCGAATGGTGCGGCAACGAAATCAAGCAAAAACCACTTTTCAAAAAGTGCAGACAGTGGACCCATGTATGGGGGCGTTTGGCATTCGGATGCCTCTGTTGCTTGGCACATATCGCACAATGCGTGGTGGTAAGCCAGAGTGAATACTATGTATGGGGGCGTTTGGCTACACGCGACCCTATTCGCTGCTCTGTCCATAGCTTCTTAAGGGTTATGCTCGATGTGCGAGAAATCGATCTATCCCATTAGGATTATGCCCGGGAGCGTGGGACCTACTTACGGACACATTGTCATTAGGGGGAGCTATTTCGAATGTTGTGGCAATAAAGTTTAGCAAAATAAGTCCACTTAACAACAGTACAGACAGTGGACCCATGCACAGGGGTTTGGCTACACACTGCCCTCGTATACATACCTACATACCTACATACCTATAGGGTTTGAATACGCGAGAAAGAAACCATGCGTGTGTATTCTAATGGGGTGGTCATGCTGAGAATTAAACAACAACCCTGGCTTACCACATCGCAGTTCCCGCCTGTACCAACCACAGAGGCATCCGATAGTAGACACGGGCCGCGACTTAATACGCGACGCTTCTCCCGGCGCGATCGGGGCATACAAGGCTGTCTACTGTGTGATATGCTGATATAGCGCTCGACTGATATATGCTGATGCAGTGCTCGTGTGATATAGTTGATATGCTGATGCAACGTTCGTGCCATATGTTGATGCTGGTGCAGTGGTCAGGGGATATGCTGAATTGCTGACGATGCGGTGGTCAGGGATATGCTGATGCAGTGTTAATGTGATATGTTCATCCAACGTTCGCGCCATTTGCGGATGCAGTGCTAATGTGATATGCCGATGCAATAACGCTCGTGGCATTTGCTGATGCAGCCCTCGTGTGATAGTGTGTGTGAAACGTGAATGTATATTCTAATGCGGTGGTCATGCGATATGTTGATGCAGCGCTCATGCATGAATCTGCGTATGCAGTGCTCATGCGATATGTTGATGATGCTGATGCAGCTTTTGTCATCATGTGATATGCTGATGCGCTCGTGTGACATGCTTTGCTGATATGCAGTGGTTTTGCCACCATATGGTGACGCAGTGATTGTGTGATGAATATGCTGCTGGTATGACGCTCGTGGCATTTGTTGATGCAGCGCTCGTGTGATATGGTTATGCCTGTGATACTGCTTGGTATGAACCCGCGTAACAAGCCCGGGAAAATCGCCCATTGCAAGTCCCGAAAGAAGAAAAAATCCTGAAGATATTATAAAACATATTTCTAAAGGCTAATCTATGGATATATGTGCACTAAAAATCATAACAACAACCTTAAAAAAACTTCCAATTCAAAGCGAAACCTCCAACATAAAGCGCTCTCTCGTTTTATCTCGAGCTTTAAACACGTAAAGGTGTCGGTCATGACCAAAATGACAGGTCAAACCCCCGAAAAAAAGGCGAGATCGCACGGCACCGCTTTACACCGTCTTACTGCCTTACCGGCTATCAGCATCCCTTCAAGTCCGATATGAAGCATCAGCATACCATCATACTTCCCGGCAACATTCCTTGACTTTCTTTCAAAGTGGCTAAGTAGAGGTGCCTATTGATTTCCCGAAATATATGTGATACAATACTTATGTTGTTCTTGGGGGCAGGGTCTTCCACTCGGCTCCATCTCGAAGCAGTATATTGCATGTGGCCATGTCAAGAGCGAGGTGCTTCACAAGAAGTGCCTGTAAAATCACCATTATTGTGTGAGGTTCTGAAGTCGCATATTTATAAAGCCTTTATCAAGATGCAAAGTCGTTGCGAAAATTCCTACTCCAGCGATGTTTGTGATTAGTACCCCAGAAAACGCCCATGCCGTCTTGTGGCATACACACCCGCCGTTCTAACAAAAGGGATTCTCAAAGTGTTCATGTCTTGAATATCTACTAGTTTAGTTCTATGCACAGCACCAGGCAAATGGCGTGATGGCATGAGAGGCACCGGGTAGTCACACCTGCATGTGATCGATGGAGGATGGGCCTGGAGAATCGCTGGCAAAGATGATGCTAAATGAGGATGGGCCAAGAGTGAATGCGCACACGTGCTCAAAATGTCGTCCAATCTCCTCCTGGGTGACCCAAGCTCTAAATCACCAATGTCAGCAGCAATCCCTGCCCCTCACAACACTAACTGCAAGTCGAATTACGAGGGGATATGGTACACAATTGCATACATCCTGTCATTGGCAACATCAACAGCTTATTTGTGTTGCGGTCATTGCATCATTTGGCATCGGCGTATATGGCACGAAGGAGGACGTGGCTCGTGTCGTACCAGCAGGAGGGATTGCTCATCACTCTTTGCCAACACGTTGAATGCTGCGATGCCGCCATCTGTTAGAGCCCCCTTAAGGGCTCCGCCAGCCTTGAGGAATTCTGGCGCTACGAACTGAGGGGGGGGTACCTGCTCGTGACCTCCGCCGCCCTCGACCATTTCAAGTATGCTTGCCACGATTATAGGGTTTGCCAAGTGGACATGTGTAGCCCTACAGGCTGCCAAACTCAAATACCCACAAATGGTGTCTATCCTCTGATAAACGCCAGTACCTATGTAGACTTATATCTCGTGAACAATTTCTCCAAGGCAAAAAACCGCGTGCACAAGATGCATCAAGAGATGCACCACGCGCATGGAGAGCACCTGGGCTCGTCTCTACATGAAGCTGGTGCTGACATGCGGGCTAGCCTCGTCCCTACAGGAAGAGCCCAGTTGACTATGACTTCCACGGAATATGCAAGAGCTGGTGGAAGGTTCTGGAGGGACGGGCGCAGGATGAACACTGGAGTCGTGGGGGTAACGGCGGCCCCACCTGCAGCCCGCCTGCTGATGCTGTCTCAGCCTCCTCCGCGGAGCCAAGTCCCGACACGCTCGAAGCCACATCCACGATAATGATGTCATACCCCCTCCCCTGGATCCCACCCCAGGCCCACAAACAACATCAAACACACCGCACCCCTGTCCACGTCCAGGCCCTTCCCCGCCTCGAGGCACCTCCCCGGTGGGGAAACCCTGTAGAGACAACAACTAACCACAGAGCACCGCTGCTTGTGCATCGCGGATGGCCTGTACCTGACTAGCTGCGGCATCGTTCATGAATTCCACACCATCCTGTTTTGCAACACCCGAAACATCCTCCGCCCGCCGGATCACTAAAGCGCATCATGCACAGCCCTGCCTGACCCGCTATGCGCTGACTCGCTATATGCTCACCCGGCCACACTCACGCGCACTTGCGCACCCTCCCGCTATCCAATCGCAGGCTAAGCGCACCATCCAACAGTTGCCAGCAGGACAACCTGCGCGGGAGCCTAAGGTTAGAGTGTCGAGCATTAAGGGTAATGATTAAATTAAGGGTTGGCAAAAAAAACCGTCGGCCGAACGTCAGCGGCTTATTTGCAATGGAGGAACAATTCCCCTCAGCTGCTCACTTAGCCCGCTCACTTCCCAAAGGCAATGCCAAAGAGGGCGAATCACAAGGACACACGGGCGATCACGTGCAAAGTCGCTCTCTCTGAGAGCAACACTCCCTAGAGTCTAGAGGGAGGCGAATACGCACTCTGCAAGCATAGCGCATACGTGGAACTC
The DNA here is from genome assembly GCA_001247695.2 of Cymbomonas tetramitiformis. Taxonomy (NCBI): domain Eukaryota; kingdom Viridiplantae; phylum Chlorophyta; class Pyramimonadophyceae; order Pyramimonadales; family Pyramimonadaceae; genus Cymbomonas; species Cymbomonas tetramitiformis. Next base: position 18,325 of record LGRX02014029.1, read on the forward strand.
AGCACATAGCACACATCATAATTATGGCACACTACGTTTCACATACAACATAGTCATGGCACAGCATAGCCATATCATATATCTAACAAAAAAAACGATAGTTATAGGACATTGCATAAAGCACGCAGCGTAATCTTAGTACACTACGTACTACATGCAGCATAATTACAGCACATTACATACAGCATGCAGCATAATTATAGCACATTACATACAGCACGCAGCGTAATCTTAGTACACTACGTACTACATGCAGCATAATTACAGCACATTACATACAGCACGCAGCGCAATCTTAGT